>WEKX01026311.1:67993-101873 GCA_013390025.1 Pitta sordida
TTACTGTCTGTTTTGAAGAAATGTCTCCTCCACTTAATCTTGTACGCTTCTGATTTTATGGACACTACAGTTTTTGGCCCTCAAAGAGCACCATTCCATTCCTTTGCTTGCCCTTTCCTGGCTTAAGTGTAGTGCCTCTTATTTTTCTGTGTGTCAAATTACAGAATTGAAATAGTTTTTACTGTTTTGTCTAGTGCTCACATCAAACTTTACTGTCCCTAAATTGCTCCTGGAGATCTTAAAAAAAACATAACCCATATTTGCCGTGTTCATTTCCCTAATACAAACATTATTTTAAATGAGAAGACACAATGGCTTAGTGATTTCATCCTTGAGTTCCTTTAGAGCATTTGGATGAATACCATCTGGTCTGGGAGAGTGAACAGTGTTGATTTGTGTAAAATTTCTTTCACTGGCACTTCAGCATGAGACATTTTCTAATATGACGACAGCAAAGTGGAGCTCTGACGTGGGAACCTTTCAACTTGCTCTCTCTGCTCTGGCATCACGTCTTAATGCTCTTTTCTTGCCTTGCNTTCTTTTGCCTGTGACCAGTTTTATTTTATTTTCCAGTTTTATTTTCCAATTTGTTTTTTTTTTAGTTTTCTCCTTCAGGAGAAGTTGGGGTGGGTCTCTGGCATCCAGCCAGGGTCAAACCACGACACCTTGCTCATGTGCTGGTCCCACAGATTGATGTTGTAGGCTTGACATCTTTAGGGGAGTTGGCAGAAGATTTATTATTACAGTGTTAACTTATTCAAATTTTGTTTTGAAGATTTTTATTTTGGCCTATTGCTTGATAGCACTGTCTTTCTGAGGATATTCCCCCCTGTGTTATCTTCAGCAGGTCAAAAATCCAGCTTGTTCAAGTTGTGTGTCTTTCCTTGAGTCATGTTTCTTTTCAGCCTTTCCTTTTATCTTTTGCCTGCTTCAGGCAGTATGCACTTGCAATGAAATTGCACCTCACGCCTCTAAAAAGACATTTCCGGTGTTTTACCTATGAAATTCCTCTTTTTAGTTGGTTTTGGTTTGATTTCTTAGCCGAGCTTCCTCCTTTTTGTGCAGTGATCCAGCTGAGCCCGCTCCCATTGTGGCTATTTCGGCCTCCTTGCTCGCGCACAGATGTTGAATCTCCGTCCCTGCTGATCCCAGTTGCAGAGTCACTGATAGCTCTGCCTGAGACCCGGGGAAGAGTTGCTTCCCGTCGGAGTTTCCTGGAGAGCTGCTCTGAAAATTTGCTCTTGGCATCATGCCCCGATGCAACATTTAAACAATCTGCACGGGGTCGTTGAAATCTCCCGTTACTTCTGTTTCCTGGTCCTGCAATCGTTGAGTTCATAGTGCAAATCTCCCCCTCTGCAGTATTTGAATAATGATAATTTGTTTAATATCCAACATGTATGTATAGGACAGTGACTTTCTTTATCCTTGGGTATGCTTTTCTCCTTTTTTCCGTGCTTGTTTAAATGGGACCTTCTTTTCCGTGACTGCAGTTTCAGGTTGACCAATATCTCTCCTGTTGTTTGCTTAACAATGAGGCAGAACTACATTTCTTTTGAAGGATGAGAGTCCTTAACTCAGAAGAATTCCTACCTTTCTCTCTAATGCTTCTTTTCAGATTAAAACCAGGTGGATCTAAACACTTACAATATTGCTGTGAGACAAACCTGTTTAAAACAGCATTGATAAAATATAGGGGGGGAAGTTTTGAAGGAAAGCTCATGTTACATCCCTAGTTTAAATCTGTAATTTCTAGCTCTGTGTAATGATTTTTTTTTTCCCTTCTCATGGGCATGTTCTTCACTTTTGTCATTCGTTGGGGTAGGGAACAGCAAGATATTTTCATTTTGCAATGAAGAGGAAGAAGCAACAATTTAATGTAGAATTCCTTCTCCTTCACATGTAGAGTTGGGAATAATTTTCTTCCTGTATTGTGCAAAGTACCCAAGGAGTAAAAATACCTGTCCAGGTGTTTCCCCACGTTCGAAATAGGTTTGGAAGCTTCCTAGGAGGTCATCAGTCACCTAGTTGCACGTAAATGTGTTCCTGGATGTAACAGGTTTCAGATTTCTGGCTGAATTCCTCTTTGCCTATGTCAGGAAAGCTCCACAAAACACAGCCAGCTGGAGCTAAACAGAAATAATCGTTCCCTGGAAGTGCCTTTGCTGTGTTTGGCAAATGGACCTCAGTGACTTAAATGCCTTTTAGGCTTTTCTGTGTGTTTTTGTCAAGACTGTACACAATATTATAGGACGTTATAAATTTTAAATCGCCCTTTTTACTACTTTTTCTTAAATCATGAGTAATTTGGAGTTGGGGAACTTATTAGTGAGGGCTTGAATCCATTAGTTCTGCCAGGCAGAAACTCTCTGAAATATTTAGCAGTGCTACTAGAAACATAGAGGGAAACAAAGAAAATACAGATACTAAAGCTTTAAAGTTTCCTTTTCTGATGTAAAGAAGCAGCTTAGTGTGCCACCTTCACTTGCTGATTGAGCACATTGGCAACAGGGGTGTGGGAATTGAGTTCAGGAGAAAGTATTAACACACCTGAAAATAGAAATAAGAAGATACAAAGCATAATATACACTTCCAGCCTTATGGGAAAATGGATTTTAATCAGCAAGATTAAAATGGATGATTTAAGTAATCTTTAATATTTTTGTGGTGGGGATATAATTAGATATTTTTTGATTAATTGCTGAAGATAACATGCAATGTAATTTGAGTGATACAGTCATGTCACTGTATCTGTACTACTGAAAATATGTTTAAATAAACATCTTTAATTGGAGAAGGCATCATGGTTTGTTTTAAATTCCATCTTGCGTGAAACAATTCTATAAACTGTATATTTTACAAACCCTGTGTTTAGTTTCTGATAATGCGTTTGATAATTTCGCTGTTATCCTGAGGATGTAAAACGACTTAATTGCTAATTAAAAAGTTCAGCCTACTTAAAAAATACATTGCCTGAGTCGTCCCAGTAAGTTGTCTCTGCCAGCTGGCAAGTTTTCGTGGCAGGTTGACTAAAATAATGTCTTAATGAAGCCATGACCTGTAACTTTGATCATTAAAGGGTGCATATTTACAGATTTTTAATTTGTGTGTGTATATTGCAAGTGTGTACCTCAAGTTAAGCATTTGGACCTTCAGCAAAACGTTATATTCTTGTAGTTTCTCTGCTGTTGTTTTAATCTGTATTTAAAACAATAACAAAACAAAGCCTGCACTTGAAACCCTCAGACTCTCACTGTTAATATATGCTTTATTAACCACACTATTGAGGACAGAATGTGATTAATTTTTTTTAGAGGGTTAAATTGGAAAAAAAAAATCGAAGCAGTGTTCCAGGATTTTGGAAAACATTTGAGTAGAGGACAAACTGCTGCTAACTGTAAGTAATCAGCAAATTAAAAAGTTATTGTTGTGGGTATAGATTAAAAATAAAACTTGTGCTTTGCTTAATGTTCCTCCTCTTCTGGAGGGGCAGACAATATAGTTAATATTATGTAATTGCAGCATGGCACATTAATTCTTTGGTGTAACAATGAAACATTTCCTAGTTATATCGAGGTTTTGTAAAGCATATGGATTTGAAATCACTGAGCCTTAGTTTTCACTATTTTGTCTCTGAGCAATTCTTTCAAAAGCAGCAGGATACCAGAAAAATTGGTGTAAACCTGATCAGCTCTTCATTTCTTCAGAGTATCATTAAAGCTCTTTGTTCCTCTGTATCTTTGCTGATGTGACTGGCAAGAATATCTATCCACTCTCAGAAGAACTGCTCTTGGCTTAATTGTCTGGTACACATCCTTTTACCCCATTGCAATTCCTCTCCTGTGACAGGAGATAGTTTTGCCTTCATGACAACTCTTTCCTCTCAGCAAGCACACCTTCGATTAGGAGAACATCTGTATCTTAAAAAAATATCAGCCCAAATAGGGAAATGTTACGCAGCTGCTGACGGTTATTCAAACTTTTTGTTCCTTTCAGAATGTGCATTCCATCCCCTGGCACTGCAGGCAGGAGAGCAGAATACATAAATGCACTTTGAAGAGCAATAGCAGTCAGCCTTTTCAGAGAGAAGCTGATTATATATTCCCTGATAACGGAGCATGACTAAGAACTCCGAGAGGTGTTATTTGCTGCTACCTGTATTGGTGCAGAATATTTTAGAGCTGGTAAAGTCTGTGAGTGTTCGGTCAATGAGCCTGTTGGTGGGGCTTTGTGTCAGCTCCCACTTCAGAGACACTCACTGATATTCCTTCTTCAGCCTTGCCTACAGGAAACTTTATTAAAAAATGAGAGCTTGTTTTATTGCTCCAAGATTTCAAATCTAAAGAGCAGAAAATATGCTCAGAGGGATCTGAAGGGATATGCTGGTACACCTGCCACAGAAATGTCTGGGTTTGATGTCTTCCCTGGAAAGAAAAATTCATTCTTGCAATACCCCTCAGGCTTTTGAACTCTTAAGCCATTCTGGAAGCTGTAGATTATTTGAACAAATGACCCATCTCTCTCCAGGCCCTTCCTCCAGGGGTGATAACACCAAAGATAATTTTCATTTGTTTTGGATTCTTTTTTCAAATGAAGATCCAGAGTTCTGGGGGTGTCTAAAAGAGGCTGCCTGTATTTCATGGACCACATACTAGGTGCTTTTGGTGAACCTGTCTGAAGTGGAGGATCTACTTCAAATCAGGATTGCATGGTTTTTCCTTGTGATAAAGGTGCCTCATGAAGGACTTATTAGAAACATCAAACCACTGAAGTGTGTTCATTTAAGTAAGAACTCTCAGATGTTTGCATCCTTCCATCTGAGTTGCTTACCACACTGCCCTGATACAGGAATTTCACCCCAGACGTTGTGCTTGGAATGAAATTGGATTTTGGAAGAGGATTTCATCAACAAATGTCAGGTGAAGGCAGACTGGTTTTACTTTGGCCATACAAAGAACAGAACTGCACACGTGAAGCGATGAGAGAAATAACATGGAAGTGCAAATGAGGCTTTTGCATAATTATGGGGAACTCCAGGACTTATTGTGTATCACATTTATCCCTTAATGTTCTTTTAAGGACAGATAGCAGCTGAGAACTCTCTCTTGCTCAGTTTCTGAAATACCTTATGGTATGAAGAGGATAAACATTTAAGAAACACCTGGTGGTTTTGAAACGTGTATCATAGCGTTGGGAAGTAAAGGCCACCTTTTATCTTCAGAAATGTTTCAAACCTTTCATATTACTTACCTTGGTCCTTGGTCTTGCTGATAAATTTGTTACCCACAGTCTCTGAGAGGACATTTACTCTTGGTGCCAAATGAAATAGTTTAATGTTTCTGCCGTGTTGAAGATTGGTGCATGTGGCTTAGGAGTACCTTAGGCTGGAAACAAACACTGACATCATCTAGGAATAGTAAATAATGTGGTTTTTTCACTTTCAGTTGTGGGCTTTTGCACACAACTTGGTTGTTAGTCAACAAGGTTGTTAGTCTTGTGCTTCTCACTACATTTCAAGAATGTCCTTGGTTATTGGAGGCATCATCATCTGAGTGCTCTGGCATGTTGCCATTTACCAGTTTTGATCTGAGTCCAGTCTGCAAAGTGATACTAATTTTTCAAGTCAATGTTTTAAAGCTGCAGGATGTTCTCACACTGAAAGAAACCCCAGGGGATCATCTGCTTCCTCTTTCCTGCTACAACAGGGATTATTTCTGCCTCTTTCTTACCATACTATTTTTTCCAGCAGCACCCATTGTCCCAAGCCATGCAGTAACCCAGGTACCCAGCACCGTGTTTTAGGTTATGTACAATTAAAAAATTAATAAAGGAACGAGAAAGCAGATGAAGTTTCTTGTTTAAACATGTTTTTAATACATGTTCCTGTAACGCTCATTCTTTCTAAGCAGCGATTTATCCAAGATCAAAAAATTAACCCTGGACCCAAATGCAATTTGTGAGCATCCTTTCTTCCTCCTAAAAACCAGGGATCTGACACTATGTCCTTACAGAAATGTTTGAGGACTTGAGGCCACGTTCAGATCGTGGGCTTGAATCTGGTCCTCTGTGGTCAGATTTGATCACCTCTAAGAATTCCAGGGTTTTGTCTTGGTCTCGACAGTTCCTCTTTTCCTTAGGCTTGAGCTGCTTTTGCTGTCAGGGCACAAGAGAGTTTTTTAAAGGAATTTATTGCTGAAATAAGGGAAGAAAATGAAATTCTTCTGGCTGCCACTAAAGACTTATGGACAAAGAACATACGGATAATAATTACTTTTAGAGTCTCTCTGGAAAATATAAAATCTCTTGCTGTTGGCTGAGCTACCTTTAAAACTAAGGGAGGCATGTGCATGGCCTGCACTATTTTTTGTATGGTTTTTTTGAGATTTTTTCATTTCAAATCTGCGTATGCAATATTCTTCTTTTCTCTTATTCCAATAAAGGACTCTAACTCCTGTTTAGACAGAGAATCCAGAATTCTTCCGTCTACTTTTTATCATGAAGGTCTTTCAAATTAGAGAGATGCCTCTGCCTGAACTAGGGTACAAATGAGATGGTATGCGCAAGTCAATGGTATGGATTTTCATTTAACAGTAAAATGTGTGAAAGAAATAGGAGAAAGAGAGGAGGGAGGGGAGAGAAAAACTATCACTACTCCATGGATTCTGATGGCATCGTGTTGGTCCTCTTCTCGTGCTCTTCCTGGTGCTTCTTGAAGCAGTGGTTGCAGTCCAGATCTGCTGAGGGAAGAAACCTGTGCAGTGAGTGAAGTGGATAAAATTCTTTCAATGGTTTTAACAGTGTTTGAGCCATTACCAATTCCAGTCTCTCACACTAATTTGCTTTCCTTTGACTACTCTGTTTTATTATAATGTTGCATGGGCATCGTAGTTAGCCAAATCCGTGTGGTGAGTTGGTAAATTCCCAGTTGGAGCGTGTGCCTTACTACAGGCAGTTCTTCTGCCACAGAGACTCTTCTAGTTGCTTGCAGTAATTCCCAGAGATGGGATTTAAGGAAGGAAACGGAGCAAATCTGGATTCAGACTTTGCTTTTGGATCTCCCCTCTCTAGAGGATCAGAACAAATGAGTGAATTTAATCGTGCCCTCGAATGTGATGCAAATGTGGATATTAATCATCAGTGGGAACCAATGTTCCATGCTCATTAAATAGCAAACTTTGGTGAGAGCTTCCCACTCCCTTACGGGTTACCAGAACTGCAGGTAGATACCAAGCAGCATCAGCTCATAATGCAAATTTTCTTTGAAGCAGAGCACTGAGTATTGCATTAGTTATCAATGAAATTTCAGATCTTGCTTTTACTAATGCAACTTTAACATCATAAATATGTAAAACTGCTTTATCAGATGCAATACAGGATTCTCATCACTTTTGTTAGTGGAAGTCTGGACTATTTAGACAGAGCAGTTGTTAGAGTCAATATGTGAATTGGCTTGAGAATCGTATTTCAAGAGTGGAGAATAATAATTCAAGTGGCATTAGAAATAAGTGAGAGGTGAAATATTTTCTGACTTACTAGTGAAGTACGTATATAAATTTTTAGTTAATTATATTTGTATTCAAGAACAGAATGTGACCTAAATTTTTGGGGTCATACAGGACTGCAGGCAATATTGTCCATCAGGTACACCCAGAATTCAGAAACTGGCTTGAGTGAATCAATTTTGAATTCCTTTTACTTGTCTAGACGAGGGTGAAGCAGTTGGGTCCATGCTGTTGGATTCCCCTGTAAGACTTTTTCAGTACCACATGGACAAGGTTTTGCTCAAGTGGATTTTGGGCCAAATCTTGTTTTCTTTCCTTCACCTGGCCTGTGTGATTTTCTAGGTTCAGGACACTGCAGTTCCCTGTGACAGCTGGTGAGATGCACGTAAATAACACCAGCAGTTCCAGATCCAGAGCTCAGCAAGAATGTATGGAGCAGTATTTTTAGCTGCATTCCCATTTTCAGTCTGTTATCAGCTGAAGTCTGTGTTGATAAAGATGGATTATTCCAAATGCTCCAGAAATGCACATCGGAATAGCATATGTCAGTTTTAATGCATATTCTTTGCCAGCTAATATTATATCAAAACAGGCTTTTGCATGTCTTTATTATATATATATGTTCTTTTTCTCTTCATAGAACAGAAATGAGGTTTAAAGTTACTTTTAAAGAAGGGGTAGAATGGAATAGTGTTAATTCTCTAGCAGCACTTTCTAATTGTTTGCATCTTCTGACTCTTGATTTAAAGAAGCAATGCTTGAGGAAATATCGTATGTATTTGTAGGTTTGGCATGGGTGATGAGCAGCTCTCCTGCCAAAACTGGTCCAAGCTTGGAAAACTAACTGTGCATTCTTATACTAATGAATTTAATGTTAGATTTTATACACTCTGCTTAACAAAACCCAAAGGGGAATAGGCTATTGAGGATATCCTCTTAGATCCTCTTCTCTTGTGCAGTTTCATACTGATCTATGTAATTTACAGTAAATTAGTATCTGTAATTATTTGCTCAGTTTGCAGTCTTTCCTAAATGCCATTTTTCTGTTTGCTTGGTTTGTAGGCAGGGGGTGACCTGGGCAGACCGTGGCTTTATTTACTCCAATGTTGTAATAACAGATTTTAGTTTACTTGTTTACATGAGCAAATGTGCATTCCATGCTGTAAAAGGAAAAAAAAACCCAGGAAACATTTTTCCTAGTGTTTAACATGAGTTGTTTTACATGAGTCTAGGTTTAAAAACAGATCACATCTGCCCTGGAAAGCCACTTGTCCATAATTTACTCGCTAGAAAAGGCTGTTGTTTGCTTGTCCTTCCCAGCCTGTGGTGTTTGACTGGTTTGAAATTCAAGAGTAAATGGATTTATGAGCAATGTTCTGTTCCATCCTGGCTGTAAGGCGTAACGAGACAGTAACGGATCCAGGCTGAGGTTTCTGTTTGATCTTGTTGATAGTAGGAAATGGGTGAGAAAACTGCACTAATCATTGGAGATGGCAAACACATTTATTTCTCTCTATTCTGACAGAACGACTGTCCAAGGCATGGGTTGGAGTTGGGCACATGGTAAAACCAGAAGGGTTGTACAGTTATACCCCGTCATTCGCGAGGAACGGGACAGGCTACGGGCCTCGCAAAACCCTAAACTGGCAAAGAAGTGCAGGTCGTTAATATGCATGCAGGCCATGCCCATTGCTCCACCCCCCAGCACTCCGGAGCGCTGCGGACAATTTTCCGCTCCTTCCCATGGTCTCTCTCAGCACAGGTGAGCAAAGGAAACCATTTCTGAGTGGCTGCTGTGACCACAGCCCAAACCCTGCGCCACTGCTCCCCCCCCTCAGCCCCCTGGCCTGGCCCCAGTGCTCGCACCGGCCCCAGGGGCCCTGCGCCAGCCCGCGTGTGCTCACCCAGCCTCCGTGGCGGGGAAGGGGTGTCCCTGAGATCTGGTCAGCATTCCTGGAGCCTGGAAAAACCTTAACTTTGCAACACTGCAACACCCCGTGCACTTACGGTGGGGGTGAGGTGTTGGTATAGGAGTTTCTTTCCCTTTAACATCCACCAGTCCCGGCAGAGGCAGCGCTGCCCGGGCTGTGACTGGGCTTTGAGTAACAAGGAATGGCATGTCTTGTGGTGGTGCTGCGCTGGGTCTCAGCGGAGCACACAGGAGACACACAGGACCGGGGCATGGTGCCGCAGGGCTCTAAACGCCATTGTGAGCTGCAGAAACCTCGTGTGCCCTCTCCGCCCTGACCCCGGTGTGGTGTCTGCGGGGGCCGCTGGCGTGGGCACGATCACTGGGGTTGGGGAGGGAGCGGGGGGAAGCAAGGCAGGGTTTGGGCTGCGGGAGCGCAGTTGCTGCAGCCCGGAGAAGCCCACGGGGTGAGGAAGGTGGAGGGGGCAGGTTGGTATGGGAGTTTCTTTCCCTTTAACATCCGCCGGTCCCGTGAGGGAGGGGCAGCGCTGCCGTACGGCCCCAGAGGGCAGGGGAACAGAAACCCCCTCCCAGCACACAGCTTGCCTCACTTTCGTGAGACAGTTCCTTGGGTCAGGGATGGGGCACAGTGCCGCCATTGCGAGCCCCTTCCCCGCAGGGTGGGGTGAGTCCCACCCCACAGGCACTGTGGCACCGCCCCTCGGCAGAGCAGAATCACTGCTGTGTTGGCCCAAGAACCTCGTGTACGGCTGAAGCAAAACTGCGAGAAATTTGCTTTGCAAATGGGTGGGGTCGTAATGGAGAGGTCGCGATGCAGTGGGGATTCACTGCACATTTGTTTCTCTCTGTTCTGGCAGAACAACTGTCCAAGGCATGAATTGGAGTTGGGCACATGGTAAAACCAGAAGGGTTGTGTTATCTTGCTTATGTAATGTCCCTGACCAAAACCACAGAGCTGGATAAGGAGAAGGCTGGCCATCCTCCACATCTCCATCCGTGGGAGTTGGAGATGGAAAGGTCAGCACTGTTTGAAAGAGCAGAATGTTTTTATTGGGAAGGAACCTCCTCCTCATCCTGTGAGCTGCTCTGCAGGTGTGACAGCTGATCCCAATGCCAGCAGAGAACAGGGGGTACTTTCAGTCATTCCCCCTTGTGCATTAACAGTCCTGAGCATTGTGGTGGAACACAATGCAAAAGTAAGAGTTTTATTCTGCAGAAGTAAGAGCTCACCATTAATTTAGTGACTCTGGTGCTCTCATTCATTCCTAAGACTCAGTCCTTTTGTTCTCTTAGAGGTGTTGGAGTGAATTATCTGTCCTGCCAGAACAGTCTGAAATGAATATACTTCCTTTAGGAAAATTGCATAATTAAATTAAACTTTAAAGAAACCGCAGAATCCCTTTTGAATATTTAACTTCAATCTTGACTTTTTTTTTTCCTTCCTCTCATTTGGCCGAACCTGGGATAGAACCAGAAACGAGGGATGGAAACCAGGAGTGGGAGAGCAGCCCTAAGGTAGAAGTTGGGTTTTTTGGACAGTGGCCCATTGTGGGAGAAAGCCAAACTGGAAAACTTGTAGAGGTGTTAAAGGCTCTGAGCCCACTGAGCTCAAAAAAAGTGCTGCTCTCAGAAGGTAATTCAAAATGTGTTGTAAAACTCCTGGATGATTAAATAATACATATATGCAGTGGAATGGGAAATAATCCTGGACTTCTCAGAAACATCTGGATGTTCTGAAGATTTATTTTCCTAGAGGCTTTGGGGGGCTTTTTGGTGTGTTTTTGGTTGGTTGGTTGAGGTTGGTTACTTGATTGGTCGGTTAGGGTAGGACAGTAACAACAGAGATGCCTTTACTTGCTTTTGGAAGGTCTGCCACTTGAGTTCCTGCTCCTTCTCTGCCTTCCTCCACCTGGCTGTTTCCCTAAAGCAGGACAAGCTCAAGGTCAATGGGGTTTTCAAGAAACTTTGTTTTTTCGTGACAGAGCAGATAAGGAAATCAAGATGACAGGGACTGTGACTGAGGCTTGTGGAGATCCCCTGGTAACAGAGACCTTCAGTAACAGATGCTATAATATTTTAGTGCAAATGCAACAGAGAGTATCTCCCTGTAGTTCAGAGCATTAGCATCCTGTGGAGTAAGCAGATGGTCCTGGAAGCCACCAAACGGAGGCATTAGCGACCTGTTGTATGTGTGAGTTGTAAGGGTTTATTCACCTTAGAAACCAGGCACATCTTTTCACGTTGTTTCTTTTCAAAGGCTTCATTTCATGGGATGACTAAGGTCACTAAGATTTTCTTTGCCTGGAGGATGTATTGAAGTTTTGATTGGTGGATTTTTTTGTTTGTTTGTTTGCTTGTTTAGGAAACATGAGGCTTCAGGGTCAATCGTGGCTCTGGGACTGGGATCCCCTGGGCTGGGCACACAGTGTGCATCACCAGCTGTACTTCAGTGTTTCAGGAAAAACTGGAGAATTAAACTCTAATTTTCTTCAGAGAAAATCATGGAAAACAATTTCTGTTGTAGTCTAATATCTCTTTTTAAGATTAAAGCATTTTGTCTTCTGGAGACTAAAGATGCCAGAGAGCAGGAGGGATCACAAACCCTCCAATACGTGATACCCTTGGAATGACTGGGGATTTATTAAGTATGATTACATGAGTCCATAGGAAAAGAGGGTTCATTGCACCATTTTTCTAATTTTATCTTTTGATTGCATTTAATCTCCAATGTTGTGGAATAAGCTCTTTCTCTCCTGCCTTTGGAGTGAGTCTAGATAACTGCATAAAAGGGAGAATGTGTTGTTTCTGACCTCAGCGGGTGATTTTGGAAGCCCTAGAATATGAGATTTTCAATTAAATTGTTTTCTTGCTGTAGAAAAGAAGTTATTCTGACTCTTTGGGGGGAAATGGAAGAAGCTCTGTGAATGAAGGCAAGATCTTGTGAATGAAGCAGACAGAGGTTTTGGACTCTATTTACCTTTGTAATTTTTCTGCCCCTGAAAGTCAGAGAATCACAGAATATTCTGAGTTGGAAGAGACCCACGAGGATCATCAAGTCTAACTCTGGAGTGGATGGCTCATATGGGGGTCAAGCCCTTGACCTTGGTGTTATTAGCACTGTGCTCCGACCAACTGAGCTCATATTTTCTGTCCAGTCCAACAAAACATGTTAACTGCAGAGAATTTCTGCAGGAAAAAAAAAGAAATTAAAAAGAGGGAGAGGAATATATTCTAGAAGAATAGCGTAATTTTAAGACTCCAAGCAATGCAGAGTCCCCTGGTAAAATATTTCAATTTGATTTTCCCAGCTGTGAAAGTAATCAAAAGCTTCTTTCAAGGTTTAACTTGCTAATGAGATCCAGTGACTGGAAGTTAGTTATGCCATTGTGTGCATGATTAACTATTTCCATCCTGTTATTAGATAGCTTTTATGTGTGAAAATACCTGTGCATTGGTGATGAAGTCAGCTTAGAACCTCTTTTTTGAGGATCTGAATATGTTGCACTTGTTAAATCTCAGATGATAAATCATGTTTGCTAGGCTGGAGTCATTTTTGTGGCTCTCCTTTTAATGTTTTCCAGGGTTTCCACATGTTTCTTAAAACGTGGACACTCTGTTGGTATTCTCTCAGAGGTCTCACAAATATAAAATGAAGTGAGATGACTTCTATTTCCCTGAGCTTTCTATATTTTTTTTCTCCCCCTCAAGGATGTAATAGATGCTTTTCAGTAACAAAGCATTTCAAGAGTTTTTTCTTCTAGTTCTCATCCTTCTTTTTTTTTTTTCTTTTTTTCCTGTCTCCCTTTTCTCTCACTTCCACTGAAGCTGTTCTCCAAGTTCCCAAAGTGGGTGGCTGCTTGGCAGTGACCAGCTGATAACTTCCAGGCATCCAGTTCTGGAACTATCCATGTCTCAGGTTGTTTCTTTGGTACCTCGTTTTCTTCCCTAACCTCGAGAAGCTGCCTCACCTACCGTTGTAACCACAGGAGGTTTTATATTTTTTAGAAAACTAGCTTCAGATGAAGGATGAATTCCTTCTGGTTCCACTAAATGAGGAGTTGTCGGTGTCAAGAACATTTTGGGACTTGTGAGTGTGCTGCAATGGAATCCAGCTGATGTACGCTCTGTTAATTCCCCATCATAATTTTTTAATTGAGTTGTCATGTTGTACTAAGTCAAATGCCATGGAGAAATCGAGTCTACTACAGCAGACAATTGCCTTTGTCAAGTAGACGTGTTATCTCTTCAGGAAAAGACAATAGGTTTGTTTTACAAGACCAACCTTCCATTAAACTAATTGATTGACATTAATTAGATTTTTAGCCTCTAATTCTTTGTTGATGAAATTTCAAATTAATCTCTCCTTTTACTGAATGCTAAATGACTGTTGCAGAGATCCGTGGCCCCCAATCTTTTATCCTTGTTTAAATATTAGATCTCCTCTGGCAGTTTCACTTGTTGAAGACATCCTCATATTTTTTTAAGCTTACAGCTTAATTTTTTGTTTGTTTTCCACCTTTAATGCCAACTGCTCCTTTAAGTCTTTGAAAAATGATACTTCAGAGTTTTCAAACTTCCTGTAAAATACGTGCTTGTGTTTTTAACTAGAATTTGGTTTTCATTATGGAAGTGCTTTGCTCAAGGTAAGCACAGTGAAGTCATCATCATGAAATTACACCAGAACAAGAGGACATGGCCTTAAGCTGCACCAGGGAGGTTTAGACTGGATGTCAGGAAGAGTTTTTTCCCAGAGTGATCCCTCATTGGAATGGTCTGCCCAGGGAGGTGGTGGAGTCGCCATCCCTGGAGGTGTTTAAGGTCAGACTGGAAGAGGCAATTAGTGCCATGGTTTAGACAATGGGTTGGTGTTGGGTTACAGGTTGGACTCGATGATCTCCAGGGTCTCTTCCAACCTTGCTGATACTGTGAAATTCTGTAGGGGGGAAGCAAATACCCTGAAGTGGTTGATGGCTGGTGTGACCCCAAAACAGACAGACAGCATTGCCATCCTGTGTCGGAGTCTTTTCCTGATGGGGCTCTGATCACTCTTTCCATCTCCTCCCTTGCCCAGTGAGCCCAGGCAGGCTCAGGCTGTGGTGGCAAAGGGCCGTGGGCAGGGACGTTTTGTGGTGTTGATGAGGAAATCTGCTCCTCAGAGAGAGTTTCTGTTGAGATTTTTTAAGAAGCAGAGCGAGGCAGAAGAGGGGCTGACAGTTCACAGGTTATTCCGAGTTGGGAGGGACCCACGGGATCATCGAGTCCAACTCCCAGGAATCAGCCCCACAAGTGTGGAACCACAGGCACCACGCTCCGTCCATCCAAGCCTCCCACCATCCAGACCATGTCACTGAGCTCCTCATCCAGTCTGACCTTAAACACCTCCAGGGATGGCGTTGAAGGTAGAGAGCACCTGCACCTCTGCACTGGGGAAGCTCCTGTGCACGTGATAGCCCATCTCACAAATATTCCTGTAACTCCAACAGGATTGCTTCCAGTATCTGAGTTGGGGGCCCATATCTTTAATATCTGTTTCAGTCAGAAGTGACTCATGTAGCTGTATGCTGCTTTCAGCCCCAAGAGGGTGTTTGAGGTTAAAATCTAGTATTTGAGATGTAGGGAAACTTTATGTCCTAAGCATAATTGATTCCTTCTAAATCTGACATGTTTATCACAGTATTTTCTGTTCATCTCATGCACCTCTTCAGATTTTGACTCCGAGTCCTGTGCTTTATTCCTTTGCTCGTTAGGACTCCTGCAGATCTTGGAGCATCCTCAGCTGCTCTGATTGCTCTGATTGACTTTATTAGGAATGCAATTTTGAGCGTTATTTATGGTTTATTTGACCCTTTTTAATCACTTTAATCACTTTGCTGGCTGCCTTGTTTTCTAGCTGCCACTGAATGTGTGAAGACTAAATCACCTTGTACTTCAATCACACCTTCAGTGTTTGTGTCTGTAATAGAAAATTGATTGATCAACTAACTGATAAAATCCAGCTAGGAATTCCCTAAAGTACTTGTTGACAACAAAGAGGTGAGGGGAAAAAAAAGGTGAAAACCCTATTTATTTTAACTAACTCAGTTAAAAACAGTTTTAGGAAGCGTTGTCTTCCTCAGTGGCATGGAAACCTACTGCTGTTAGAAGTGCTAACCAGCAACTCTTTGCTTGTCTGATTTTAAAGCTGCAAGAATAGTCTCTAAGGGATATAAACATTTATTTCCATGTGATGCCAAACTTTGGAAAAAAGTCAAATGATACCGGTGTGAACAGCGTCTGTTCAGGTAATTATTTCATTGCCTAGATTAGGCAGTGGAATAATTGACTAAGTGATAGTCTCGATTTCCAAACTCTGATGGCTTTCTTGTGTGTCTAAACTTTGCAATACTTCCTCTCCATCTGCCCCTCTTTCTGCTCTCCCTATAGCCTTTCCTCACAGGATTTATGATGTCCTCGTCTATTTTCGGTGCAAAACTTTCTCTGTGTTGCCATTTAAATCTTCGGAGCCACCCAAGTTAATAAACTATATTATCAAATGAAATTAGGGGTGTAAATACGGATCTGATCACTTTAGGTCACTGTTAAATGGAATTTTCCCCTCGTGCTCCATGATTTTCCTGTGCATTGCAGTAAAAGCCTTTTCCCCAGAGCATGTGATGCCTGAAAGGAGAGAATGAATATATTTTTACCCAACTGATTTGAATTTTCTACAAGAGGCATTTACTACATTTTGTAGCTCTATTACACCTGTGAAATAGGATTAGATTTAGCACGGAGGGACCGTGGCCTCCTCAAAGGGTTTTCCTCATTATGCTGCTGTGTACCATGAGCTGTATTATCATGTCACTGAAGTGACGAGTTCAGCTCAGGATGCCTCAGCTCAATTTGCTACAAACGGAATAGTTCTAGTTCAAGGGTCTAATAAGCTCCTCAAGTCTGGGTGTTGTAGCTCAAGGTATTTATATCTCTGCCTGGGTGAAGGCCAGGGTGGTTTGTTCTGTAAGAGAAAAAAAAACTAGTGAGTCTGTGAAATGTTTGTATTCTTTAAAGTTGCGAACTGAAGACTCACGACTTTTATAATAGCATTAATTGCTTACAACTGAAAACCTAACTGATAAGGATATTTATTGTAGGAATTTATAGTTGATGTTTGGAACGCACTAGTAATTACTGATTATTTTAACAAGGAACTTTCAACCTTGGAGAGCTAGTGTGGTGTGTGGAGAGTCAGGGAGTCATTATTTACATATATTCATGTAAATAGGTTTAGTGGTTAAAACTAGCACCTTTTCTTTCCTGTTAGCTCTCTGTTGTTGCTTTCCCTTCTTCCTCCCTGTTCCATTAATAAAAACGAAATTACAGTGTTCTTCAGATCCAGACCCTAAGGGATGAAGTCAGTGTGCCTTTGCACATTAATCATTATCTGTGTCCATGTATAGATATAGATCTTTATGATGACTTCATCTTTCTGATGTTCCAGAGTTGTGGCTGAGAGCTTTTGGTTAAAAAGGAAATAAAAGTAAAGGTGAAAACAGAAAGACAAAAGGTGGTGGGCTTTGTTCTTTGATGTATTACAAATAGGAAGAGTATACATCTGGAAAATGACTGCCTTCTGATACAACTAATCTTTTAAAATTGATGCTGATACACAATTTTGCTCGAATCTGAGAGTAAAGCTCATTCTAACAATGACCTGTGAACTGCTGGTTTTCTTTGCTCTTTTGAGGTCTTTTCTGAGGTCTCGTTGCAGGGTTTGAGAACACTTTAGGTGACAAAATGAGCTGGTGTTTAATGTAGTTGATAAAGGATCAGTATAATTCCTTCAGTGTATGTCCTCATGACAGTAAATGGACTATACAAGGGCTAAAAATACCCTCCATTGTATTCCAAAACCTGCCTGTGAGTGCTGGGGAATAATTCCCTTTTATTGAACTAAATGTGACCAAACTTCTATGAGTAAGCCAGGCATGTAATGGGAAACTCTGCATTTTTATGTACAGACAAGGCAAAACTGATGTTTTGTATTTCACAGGCTTTATCACCACCCATTTCCCAAACATTCTACTTGTTTAATTTTGAGTGTATTGTCTCTGTTTCTATCAGAGCAGAGAGGAATGGAGGAGGCCCACACTGAGTGGGCGCATGGTGGCCTCACAAGGCAAATGTGTTGAAGCTTGTGTTTTGCTTTCCACCACTTACAATTATGAGTACAGTGGCTACTCTAGCAAAGCACAGCAGACTGTGCATATCCTTAATGACAGACAATAGTGAGATAACTCGTGGACTGTGAAATTGCTTTCGACGAAGCCAGAGCATAAACATTGAAGCAGTAGTGGAGTGTCAGTGGCTGAATTCCTCCCTGGGGGTGGAAGATGAAGTGCTGTAGTGCAGTACCCACATTGAGGTTCCCTGCCACTTGTGTAGCCTTCCATGAGAAAAGTAATAATTTAAAAATAGGTGAGTTCTGCATACCTCATGTTGCATAGCTCGCTTCGGTAGCAGCTGTTGAAGCAAGCAAAGCATGAGGAAAATGGGAAGGTGGTGGCAATGAACTCATGGCATCCTGGCCTGGATCAGGAACAGTGTGGTCAGTGGGACTAGGGAAGTTCTCCTTCCCCTGTACTCGGCGTTGGTCAGACACATCTTGAGTGCTGTGTCCAGTTTGAGAAGGATGTTGAGCTGCTTGAGAGGGTCCAGAGAAGGGCGACAAGGATGGTGAAAGGACTGGAGGACAAGCCCTGTGGGGAGCGACTGCGGGAACTGGGGTTGTTCATCCTGGAGAAGAGGAGGCTCAGAGGTGACCTCAGTGCTGGTTACAACTCCCTGAGGGGAGGTTGCAGTCGGGTGGGTGTGAATCTCTTCTCTCAGGCTGATGACACCAGAACAAGAGGACATGGCCTTAAACTACACCAGGGGAGGTTTAGACTGGATGTTAGGAAGAGGTTTTTCCCAGAGAGAGTGATCCCTCATTGGAATGGTCTGCCCAGGGAGGTGGTGGAGTCGCCATCCCTGGAGGTGTTTAAGAGTAGGCTGGATTAGGCAATTATTGCCATGGTTTAGACAATGGGTTGGTGTTGGGTTTCAGGTTGGACTTGATGATCTCCAAGGTTTCTTCCAACCTTGCTAATACTGTGATACTGTGATTTCTCTTTTCCTGAAAGACAAACGCTTGACTTGTACAGCTGTGTCCCAAGTACTTAATTTCCAACTGCCAATTGTTTGCTTTGATTTTAGAAAAGACTTTTTATCTGTTTTGTGGAAGCAGAGGCAATATTACCTTTCTCTAGAGCGGAGTTTAAAGTTTTTTAATATTTAAAGACACTTCACTGCTAGGTCCACACTATATCATAGTATTTTATTCATGAACTGGATGGTGAATAGAGCTTATAATACAGTGAGATCATGAGATACTGCTTGGGAGTCAGCTTAAATTTACTTACTGGTGAAAATTCGGTGCATAGCTGAATACCTCTGTCTGGCATTTCAGAACTATACATCTGAAATACACTGAGCTTCTTCCTTTACAGAATCACAGAATATCCTGACTTGGAAGGGACCCACAAAGGTCATTGAGTCCAACTCTTAAATGGCACCACTGCCCCCCTGGGGGGAATCAAACCCTGGTCTCCCTCATGAAAGATGGGGACACTCCCCACTGCACTAAAGTGGATTAGCACCACTTTATTGTACATTTTTTTTCCAGTAGATGTAAGGAGAAGTTCTTCAGATCATATCTTTACATGCAAAGAACTTGACTCTATGGAATGTTGGTTAAAGATGCCCTGAATTTTCCTAGGAGGTGTTAACCCTGTTTTTTTACATTCTTAAAATGTAAAAAGTCCTTTGGTTCCACCAGCTCGCACTGTCCATGTTTGGCAGCTCACCCAACCTGGCATGCCAAAGCCAGTTTGCTGATTCCAGCTCTTCTAGAAGCTGTTGAAAGACCCAAGCTATATTTTTGCCTTGGAACACGTCAGGGAAACAGTGATTTATTGCATTTATTTGCAAGCTGAAGTACGGTGCAAGAAGCTGGTTTTCATCATGTTTTCTTCTGGTCTGAAGCACACGCTGAAATGGGTGTGTGCTGGCGAAACAGAGAGAAAATTATTCCCATTAGCTGGTGTGAGGAGCAAATGCCTCTAAAATCAACTGCTGAAATGTGACAAGGAAAACCTCTGTCGTGTCGTCGGGTTCCTGGAGGAGTCCCTTCTCCCTGATGTGAAAAGAGGAATGTTATCTCTTCACAGCAGCGATTCTTCTTTTGATGACAACATTTTTGACAAGATTGTGAAAGTATAGAATATAGAATCAGAAAGGAAGGTCACTTGCTTGTCTGGATATTTTTAAAGGGATAGTTATCCTCTGTTGTGTTGTAAATTAATTAAAAACCAACTGTGCTGTAAATAAATGGACTGCTGTGGTAAATGAGTAAAAAATTATGTTGTTTACTATGCATTATTCTAAACGATTCATTCTATTCTATCCTGTTTTACTTTGTTTTTTGGTTTTCTTGCCAGTTTCTCTGTACCTGCTCAGGGCTGAACTGTTCTGAACTGCACAGCCTGTTTTCAAGTTGTCCATGAACAAAACTGAGTAATGTTTTAATTGTTGACCTCCAGAGTGAAAAAACCCTGTCTATTACCTTATATCACCTACTATACTGTGTTTATTGATTGATGGGGCCAGAAATGATGTCCTTTAACAGCAAATTATTATAGTCATCGTGATTATTTGACAGCATTTCTTCTGCTTTTCCCCTTCTCCTGCTGTACCGTCTCACCCCTACAATTGCTACATCATCAATCATCTGTCCTCCTTATTAGTGTCTGTTTAATGCCAAGTTTTAATTCCTCATTAGGCAATCAAAGAATTTCATGTCCACCAGAGCAAACCAGGTTTTCATCACGACACACTTTCAATTCCTCTCGAGGTCAAGTTCAATTTAAAAAAGAAAATATTTACAAGATGCCTCATTGCAGGAGCCGTTTGGAATCTTCAAAGTAGTGCAAATACTGTAGATATAATGTGTGAAGAGGATAATGCATCGTTCATTTAAGTGTGAGTGGCTTGAACTCCTACTAACAGAGTATACAAGTGCTTGTGTCTGCTAAGAACTAAAACCTTGAAAATACACTGGGGTTATTTTCATAATTTTTCTTAGTTCTTGACTCTTTGCAACTGCTGAGCAAACTAAGTTTTAAGGGTGGTTTTTTTCCCAGTCAGGATTTGAAGCCGTGGCAGTGGAGTGTGTGGCTTTTAGGCAAAATTTTTATTATATCACCACTGATACAGAGATGGTGTGATCTGGCTTCTGGATCAGGTATTTGCAGTTATTTTATTGGCTTCTGAGTTATGCAATATATTGGTGAAAGCACTTAGAGATGATCTTCCTTTTCCATGTATTACTGCAAAGGAAGAGAATATTTTAATGCAACTCGTTAAATTCCTTGATGGAAGATGTAAAGTAGTTATGAAGAAAACCAAAACATTCTTTGCTTTACTCGAATGTTTTCCTGAGCATTGATGGGATCTGGCGTGTTGTTTGCTTTGATTGAGCTCAGTTTGAGAACAGTCAATTATTGGTTAATTGTTTGGGACAATTTAAATTTAAAACCATTCAGGAAGCCAAGTGATGGTAAATGATAGTTGCCTAATTTCTTAAATGAACATATTCCCCAAACTCCATTAAAAACACCATTTAAATATTCATATTATTATCATTTTGAGAACCAACAAGGATAATCATTTCCATTTATAGTCCTGGCATACAACTCTTACACTCCAACACTTCTTTTTGGAAGAGTAGAAGTAATATTTGCAGTAGGGCTTTGTGAGAATGGTTGTCTTTGGTGCTGTATTTTCACTGTGGTGTTATAAAAAATCCAAGTGTGTGTGTGGTGCTTTTGTGAGTAATTGAATTGTAACTTGAGTTTTGAACTGTTCGGTTCCAGTGGTATCAAGCACCACCAAGCAGGGCTGACACAAGTGATAAGGAAATGTAGAACAATGCAATTTTTGCATTTCTGAGGAGACTCAAGTTGTCAGAGTGTGTAGAATGAAATGTATTTGAACAGATATCAGCCATATGAAAACAGACACTTTTAATTGAGTCAAGATTATTCCTTGAATACAAAACTGCTTTATTTACATAACCAAAATTATACCGCTGTAGTATTATTTTTTCCATGAGAAATTTTCTGTCCTTAGAGCTACAAAAATGTGAAAGTTCAGATTGGTGTTAGGATTTTAATAGTTAATATTTTGCTGTAAATAGAGTGTATACCTTAGTTTGTTGTCTTTGCACCAGCTTATTAAGAAGTAAAAATCATAAATCCAGCTTCATATCACAAAAAAAGCTATTCTGTATTAAAAAGGAAATAACTCTAATTAAGAGATTGTCTCTGAAGTTTCCTTTCTTCATCTAATACAGGCTATTTTGTTCTCAATTTTTACTCAGCTGAGAGTAATCTTTCAGTCTTTTAAGTCAGTCTTTTTGAGGGAATGCTGCTATCACTCCACACTCCCCTTCCCAGTCCCCCTCAGCTCTTTAATAAATGGATTTAGCCATTTGGATTAGGCGTAATGCAGACTAATTCCTCAGCTAGAAATGGATTTAAACTTGTACTTTTATGGTTTTCTGAGCCTCGGCCTAAAAGAATACATTGGTTAATTCAGAAGTGTTTCTTAATTAGAATGCAGACACTGGTGAATGAATATTAATTTCTTATTAGCTATTTTTGGATTAGGTTAATAAAATTACTGAGCATTTAATGGAGAACTGTTTTTAATATTTTTACTCTTGTGCACTCTTCTATGGGAGTGTGAGGATTTTTTTGGATTTTAAGTTTTCCTTTGCTCTGTAGTGGATCCACATCACATTTCAGAAACACACTTGCATTTACTGTAGGACCTAAATGGTGCAGTGCTAAATTTTGAGTTCAACAAAAGAAATCCTCCACTTGTCAAGGGCTAGAAAACAAACCTTGACTGACCTTTAACTAAAATGTCATAATTGTAGCCCTATACCATATAGGATTTCAGGTGAAATGACTGAGTTTGTTTTAAAGCAGTTACAGGACATTGGAACAAATCTGTCCCCTTTGATTCCAACAAACCACACGCTGTAGCAGCTTGGTTAATCTCCCAACACGTGTAAGGCACACCACGGTTCAAACCTTTGTGAGGGATGGGTACTCACCCACAAATAATAAAATGATTGTATGGATTAGGTGACAGAAGTTTTATAAGGTGGATTTGTTGGGATTACCTTCTTCCAGGGCCCAAGCTGCGGGAAACGCGATCGGGTTTGGCCGCTGGGTCTCGTTCTCTCCCCCTCTCCCTCCCCCTTTTTTCTTCACTTTCCAGCCCGAAACATGAAGCTTTCCCAAATCCACATCCAATCCACAGGGAGAAGTTGCTGGAAATCTGTTCACCTTCCCCAGAAACGTGGCTGGTGTGGGGCACTGACCTTCCTGTGAACCCTCCAGCCAGTCTAGCGACGTTTTGCTGCCTTTCGCTCAGTGTACGTGGCAAAGATTCACTGATTGCATTTACTGGCCTGCACTACCTTGAAAACACTGCTTTTATGATCTCCTTTCCCCTCAATAACTGGGTTTTTTTCCACTTTTCTGCAGTATCTGGAGAGCATCAAACTGATAGTTGCAAACAGAATATGAGTTTTTGAAGTCCAGATTCTTGGAATATGGGTCAGTTTATTATGGATAGATATTAAAGACAACTGGAGTCCCAATGATGTCAGGCCTGAAAAAAAACGATTATTCAATCAGTTGAGCATTTAACTTCCAAAAATTAAATTATGAGTAATTTCCAGATTTTTAATAAAATAATTATGCCTGCTCGTTCTCATTATTGACGGATTTGCTCCAATTTCTTTGTATGAAAAGGGCTTTGTCACTTGGCGAGGAGTAATAATGCAGTCCAGTTTTACACATTTTATTGTCTCCACTTCAGCTCCAAGAATTACATATCTGTACTTGGGAAATGAATTCACAGTACCACAGAGGCTGGCAAGCTCCCAGGTTTTAATTGCTTGCCAGCGAGGTTCAGGGCAGACTGTTCTTCCTGGGATGGGAAAATGAAAAAGAAGCAACCCTCAGTTGTGCTGAAGAAAATGAAAATTACCTTCTTGAGGAAGAGTATTCACCGATATGTGAAAAATAAAGAACTACATCACAGTTCTCATTGCAGAGTGAACAAAACTGGGGAGCTGAGGAAAGCTGGAGCTGTTATGGTACTTAGCAAAGCACCACAGTATTTTTTGCAACAGTTGTCTTTTAGGCAAACTGAGGTAAGTGATAAGAAAAATAGGGACTTAAAATTAAAATCCATGGGGGATGTTAAAAGGAGGAGGTTGCACGAGGAAGTCAAGTGATGAGATCCTTCCTGAAAGCCAAGAAATCTGGATTCCAATCTCTGGCTCCACAGGAGGCTCCTCTCAGGACCCTGTTTCTAGTGTGGCAAAGGGAATAGTTTTGCAGCTTTTGCCTAAAGATAACCTTAACCTCTTCCCTTTATATGGCTTCGTCATCGCGTTCATGTCTCCATCTTGAAGTGTGCAACCATCGTGATGCCAAAAGAGCTGTGAGAATAACAGGGAGTGAAGGACTGGGGAAGAGTAAATATTTGAAGTGAATTAGTAACTCTAAGTGTAAGAAGATCTTTGCTGTGTGGATATTACCTGTTTGACACAGCTCCAGAACTGATCCACAGTTGTGTTTCACCTGCTGACAGTAATGCAACAGTTACTACTGCAAAAAGGGAAAAAATTGAAAGAGTTGAATAGACTGGAGTCTGAGCCCTTCTAGGCTGATTTCACAAAGTGAAGCAGTTAATAGGTGATAAAAAAGTGAGTTTTGTGTTTGCCACAAAAGTGGGTAGAGAGCTAGCAGGGCTCTACTAGGAAGAATCTTTATTGCACTGTGTGTGAATAGATGAAAAATAATATGCTTGAATTTGGATCTGAGCAGCCTGGGAGACTGTGGAGGTGAAATGTGGTCATCAACAAGTGTGGGCAAGCTTGGCAGCTGGAAGGGTGGCTGGATTGGGGTGTGTGTGTCTGTCCCAGTGTTGGTTTCCTTGGAGCAGGGACAGCCTGACATCTGGTTGTCCTCTAGTGAGATTCAGTCTCACCTTCATCGCCTCTCCTGAGCTTTCCTTTCACACCTATTGATTGGCTCACACTAAAATTTGGGCAACCCCTGTGTTTTTCACTCCTGCCTTTATTGCCAGCCTGGTGGATGGCAGGAAAGAGATCAGCACAGTTTAGCTGCGGGAAAAATATTCCCGTGCCCTACAATGTGGACTCTAAGATACATTCACCCAGCAAGAGGAAATACACTACTTACATGACTTAAGATCTCTTTATCTGTCAACAATTACATGCTCTGTTAGGTCCTGTTTCATCTCAAAATGCTAAAAATATGCTCTAGTTATACTGTCAGATCTGAAACTTGCTATTCATTCACCAATGTTCATGCTCATTAAATGTAACGCTCATTAAAAATATATGGTCCACATTCATCATTTCAGTCGTCTATCACTGAATCAGATTAATAGATCACCCTGCAATTTTACATTCTTTTTTACAACTTTGTGGGAATGATTATTCAAATACTCAGTGTGCCCAACTGCACTCTGCTTTTTAATTTTTTTTCCCTCCAACTGAGTCACCCATTAATGAGTGACAAGAAGAAATGCTGACAAATGAGGCGGAGATCTTCAGATTGCTGTTGCCGTGACCCCTTGTAGGCTTTGTTCAGCCTTCTGAGTCACTACTCTCTTCTTCTGGCTCCTTGTGCATCCTCAGGTGGGGTAATGCTGTTCTGGCAATGCCAAAATGGATGGCATCTCTCTGATTGGATTAATGGATTCCCTTATCATGTTTGATGACTTTCCATATTTCTCATTTTAATCCAATTTTTTAAAATGGTCTCATGTCTGAGAAACTTCTTCCCCACAAGAGGAGATCTGTTTTATTCAAAGCACTTAAATAGCCTTTTTTTGTTTGGTTTTTTTTTTTTTTTTTACTGTTGCATTTATTTTGCTAGTACTGCCATACAGCATTGTCAAGTGTTTTAAAATGCTGTGTATCTGGGATTGGCAGGGCATTGTATGTCCTTCCCTTTCAGTTTATGGTTTCTGAGCACACTGAGGAGGCAACAGAAAAGCTTAAGAGTTGGACAAGAATTGCTAAGGGAGAGGGGTGAAAACAGGGCAGGGGAGAGGTAAAGCTGGATCCAGTCATTGCTTTCCAGCACCTGGGACACCTGGGACAGCTCATGATGAATTTTGCCTCTAATGTTTTCTGTGTGTCTGTGTGATTCCTCTGGCCAGTGACTGACAGGGTAGACACACAGTGTGTTCTTTTAAAAAATACAGTTTAATAAATCCCTCACATTCTCTTTTATTCTTATCTTCTTTTACTCTTAATTTTGCCCCTGCAATTAATTCTCTTTCAACCTGGGCTCCCCAGTTTCAGAAGGATNCTGAGGTCTGCTGTTCAAGGAGTGGGTGCAAAATGGGTTTCAGAGAGAAACCTTGGAAGTGGCTGAAATGTGACAATTGTTTTCTTCTTCCTCAGTAAACACTTGGAAAAAACCCCAGCTTTGGCAAAGAAATAAACCTTCAGAAGTGATACTAGAAGTGAAAGTGAAAACGTTTCACAGTGTGGAGAATACATCCCATGAAGTGTGTTTTAATTACAGGAAAACAAACCAAGAAAGCTGCCAAGTCAGTAGTTTTTTGTGATTTTATGGATTGCTGAGAGGAAAGTGCTGCCACGCTGTGAAATCATCAGATTCCCCCATGCTTGCCCTATATCTGTAAGGCAAAACAAACTCCACTTTATGTGTTTATCTAAAGCTTGCTCACTTCTGCTGTGAGCTCCTTCACAAACCAAGGCTGGATCTCAGTTACTGCCCGCTCAAGAGAGAGGTGTTTTAATAAAGGGGAAATAAAGAAAACAATGGTAGATCCCATATCGTCATTTTAAACATTAAGCAAATGTGTTCCATACACATCCTTTCTTAATCATCCTTTCTGTATAGATCTGGTGATGCAGTGAGTTTGTTTGAGTCACACTGTCAGTGGAGGAGAGAGGCAGGGGAGCAACTTCACGAGAGATCAGGACAGTTTCTTAGACTTTGTGCTTCAAGTTCAATGGAGCTTCAAACTGAAACGAGGAATTTTGGATGACAGTCTGGCCTTTTCAAAAGATGAAGGGGTTTGTATCCGTCTTAAATAATTAAAGAACACAGAGAGCCCTTTGAAAAGACTAAAGCATCAAACTAGGCAATTAAAAGAGAAGATTCTGCTGAGACCTTGTTTTTGGAGATTTGCTGGAGAGGTAAAAAAGCAGGCTAGCACAAATGCTTAGTACACAAAAGAGAGCACACAGTAATTGCTTAAGTAAATGTGTGCTGTAAAAAAAAAAAAAGAAGTTGTAAATAAGAAAGTGCTGCTGAGAACGTGACTAGAGCTGTGCATGTTTGCAGTAGAAATCCAGTAGAATCCTGAAATCAGGAGCCTGCCAGCATCTCCTGTCCCTGGAAGTTTTCAAGGCCAGGTTGAACGGGGCTTTGGGCAGCCTGGGGTACTGGAAGGTGTCCCTGCCCATGGCACTGGGTCTTCTTGAAGGTCTCTTCTCATCCAGACCGTTCCATGATTCTGTGGTCATTCTACTTGGATAAAGTTACTCTATTCAGCCTGTGCCCATCCTATAATTGAGAGCTGATGTGATATCCCGAGATACAAATTGTGCTCAGTAAGTATCCAAAAAATCATGGATTTTTCATGGCTGAAAATCTCTTCTAAGGGGGGGTGACTGTAAGTTTTATCAATCACAGTATCGCAGTATTGGCAAGGTTGGAAGAGACCTTGGAGATCAACAACTCTGCCACCCCACAATCCCTGCTGCCACAAGGGATTTAGTCCTGAGTAAGGAGTATCTTTGGTGTAGCCAGTGGTTCCTGAAATGTGCTTCAGAGAAACATTAATGGGAAAGGCATATGCCAGTCAGTGGGCGAGATTCACAATTGAAAGGATCCTAGGAAAATAATTGGCTTCAGAAGACTCTTGATTTGTGATTAATATTTCACAGCACAGTTTCTCTAGCCTGTCTCGCTCTTACATTTGAACCCCTTCAATTTCTCTGGCTTTCATCAGTTTTATTTGTAAGTTCATTAAAATAAATCTTTCTTAGAGTCTGCCTTTGAATATAATGTTGCTTGTACAATGAATGTGGGGACTTTGCCTTGCTACGCATGGTCAGAGTCAGCTGAAAGGATGGAGAGCACAGCCTGCCTGGGACAGTATTAGTGCTAATGAATTTAGGTGCTCAGTAAGATGGATGTACCATTTCCTACAGTGACATTTTAATATATTGGTCGAAAGAAAAAAATTGAATACTGATTTGGAAATCTGATATTCTCATTCCTGCATCTTCTCTGGTGCATTTGACTGGAAAGTGGCATAGAATCCCCTCTGATTTTGGTCTTTTATAGCTATTTGTTTGAGTTTCATGTGCCTTCTTTTGATCTACTTAGAAGTATTTCTGTGCCCCTCAGCAGGCACCTTCTTGATCAGTGACAGTGTTTCATCTGAGCTTTTTTTCAACGTTATAATGATGCTCTGCTAGTTCCTATTCCAGGGGGAATAAGTATCACCTTGCTTTAGTTGCTACGAAATTATTACTTGGGTTTTGTCTTCTGTGTAGATTTTAAACGTGCTTTGTGTCTCAGTTATATAGTTGAATTTGCTTAGCCCTCTTTTGTGAAAAAAAAAATAATAAGCCTGAATTAATATTTCTTAATTAGAAGTCCCTAGTCTTTGCTGATAAAAGTCACTTTGAAAATGAATCCTACTGTAGGGCTGGAGATACTCATTAGGTATTTCTGTCCTAAGACTGTTCCAGATGTTCCCTTGGGTTTTAGTGCTGCTACGTATTTGGAATGACTGGTTGGGGTTGGGGAGTAAGTCGTCAAAATAACAGATCTCTAATTTTGCAGTTAGCCAGAATGGACCAAAAGCCAGTGAAAAAATTGTAAGTGCCATTTAAATCTGAGCTGAGATTCAATGGGTTTTAAATTTTGTGGGGTTTGTGTGGATATATATCAGACTGGAGCTTGCTTACTGGAGACTGCAGTAGCCTCTGTCTAGAGAGCTAAACATGCTTTGTGTGTGAATATGTTTGCAACATTTTCTTATAATGACATGCTTGAGAAAAATATGGATATTGGAAATTCTTGACTATCCATACATTAATTTTGCTGGTGTTTTGGCCCTCATTTAACAGGTGGTAGAAGAATGGTGGTTGTTATTCCTCTGGTCGATGGCCGTGTCTCCACAAATCCACGGCGTGTGAATCACTTCTCACCATGTGTCCCAAAAATCCAGCCAATATCATCTCCTGTCAAATGGGCCGAAATTGGGCAGTCGGATGGAAACTCCTATTCACAGTTGGCCATGAAAAAACTAATGAAATGCTCCATTAATCATTTGCTTTGCCCTTCATTCCAACTGCAATGAAGACCGAGAGGCAACATTAGCCCGTCTGAAGGGTTTGAGCTTTTAAGATTGATCCTGAATGAGATAAGGACCTCAGTGATATGATACAGGGTTACTAAAGGCTCGAGTAAACAACTCATGTCCTATAGCTGTGGTAACAAAACAATTCTAGGTGTTGTCCTTAACGTTCTTTAGTGAGATCCCTCTCACTGCTTGGATTTTGATATGTTTGCTGGGATATTTGGTAATTTGTTCGGGATTTTATTGCACTGCTTATAATGCTGTGAATGTTAATAATGCTAAGTGAGGCAGGAAGTGTTTTTAATACCTGTAAAATAAAAAATACTGCTGCTTTGTAGAGGTTTATCAATCTATCAGTAGCATTCTTCTCTTTGTGCCAGATGTTACCTGATCCAAATCACCCTTAGAGACACGAACAGCGATTGTCTCAACATTGTGATGGTGTTTTGTGTGAGATGTTGAGTCATATCCACGCCTGAAGTGCAAATCTGAAGTTACAGGCATGATGCATGGAAACTGTAGAGGAATTAAGGGTGCAGTGTCATTAATTTTTTTTCTTTTGTAATAATTCTTTGAGAACCCTTATAATTAGGACAGGGCGTCTATGGAAACAAAGCATTGGTATTCAAAGGACTTTCCATTATAAGTGTCTCCATTAAGCAAATAGATGTAGGAGCCATAGAAAAGCAATTTGTTGTTTAGCCGTATAAAACAGCAGTGATTTGTGCTTATTGAATTTCAAAACGAGGCAAAAAAGTTGGAGTGAAATTTAGGAAACAGCTCTGCAGCTCTTGGTCACCGTGACAAAAAGTTGAGCGACGCATACAAATAGCACTAATTAATTTTTCAGCAGGGAACCAACACTCTGTGCATACTGATTCCTGCAGCAGTGGCATGAAATTGGTTCCACTATTGCTGCACTGGGAGCATGGAACAGTTAGAGTGTGTGTGGAAAGGTGTTGTGCCATCAGCACTTCTTGGATCCGTGCTCTCGTTGACTGAAACCATTACAAGTGGGAAAATGTGTCGTTCTGGTTTTACCAGTTACTTACTTTGAAAATGTATGAAATTAAAGTGTAATTTTCTGATTTTTTTTACTTTAGGTAAATTATATCTGTCTGTAACAAATGGAGGGATTACCCTGGTGCCTGAGCCAGGGTTGGTGGCAAGCTCGAGGCAATACTACTCCTTAAATGAGCTGAATGTGTTCCTTTTCGAGCAATACTTGTCAGCAGAGCAGGTTTAATATGAGACGTGTAATGACTTTGGGCTTTTGTAGAGCTGTTTAAAGATCTGTGGAGTTTTTTTTCTATTAACGAACAGGACTCAGAATATTTTTTTTCTTCTATCAGTTTGCAATATTCAAGATAATAAGCCTTTATAAAATCTAAAATGTCATTAAATGCTGAAGCTGTTAATGCCACTTCTTTTCATTTAACTATTTTTTGCATGCAGTGAAAAGAAATGTTTGTGAAATTTCTTTACAGTAGGAAGCAGAATTGGGGGAGTAAATTTTCTGAAATGTTTTTACAACAGAAAAATGTGTTAGAATAATAAATGAGTCATGATAGCCAAAACTTCACATCCTTGAGGTACTGCCTCTGCATACCCACTGTGGTCTTAGCCCATGAAGTACTTTTCACCTTTGGATGACAAAGCAGGAGAAAATATAAAAGTTGCTGCCAGAGGAAAAGGTTAAAAATGTTGGTGCAGAAATTTAGAGCATGAAACAATTTTCAGCAGCCTTTAGGAAAAGAGTGGCTTCTAGCCGAGTGTCTTTGTCTTAGAAGGTTCCCCTGTTGCTGATACAGGATGGTTCTCTCTGGCAATAGCAATTCATTGAACAGTTGTCACCATGGGATTCTCATGGGATTTTATTTCATGGCTTCGGTGCCCTGATGTATATCTGGACCCATTTTAATGGGTAGAGACCTCTCTCCAACTGGAAAATCAGAGCCAGGCTAAGGATTAGTGTTTCTAATGATTTTTCAGTCCTGCCTAATATGTAACAAAACACCCAACTGAAAAGACTCACTGTACAACATTACAGTCCTTGATCTGCTTTATCAAATGTTGGGTGCATGAAGTGATTAAACGACTCATTCACTCTCCACATCACTCAGACTGCAAAGTGCTCTGAGCTGGCTGGGCAGAGTCTCTCGTGATGTCAGCAGAGGTTGGAGGAAGAACAAGAGTCAAGTCCCATTCCTTGAAGAGACAACAGGATGTTGTTATTGGCTTTTTGATTGGACTGTGTTAATATTAGAGTGACAAAAACTCAGTGTAGCACAATTTGTATCTGAAAGAGGAAAGGGAAAGCCCTGTGCACAACCCAAACAGACATTTATTGTCAGATGGCAAGGATATTTTCTTGATATCTTCCTATTAATGCTAGAACCTTAATAGAAGCATTGGACTGCAAATAAAGTAATTTCAAGAATCCGAGGCTGTTTTATACCTACAGTTTTATTTGCATCCCCGATCTTATGATGAAAGTAGTTATTATAGGAAAGTGAAGGGTACCGTGTGTAAGAAAGAGGGATGTTTTGTCCTTTCTCATGGGACCCGCTGGGGAAGTGTGAAGAACAGAGGATTTCTTATGAATGAAGTGAGTCTGTAACCTGGTGGTTTGCCCCTCCCTGACTGAACTGCGTTGCTATTTTTATGCCCCATCATAATTTTGATATGATTTTTTACACCCATCCCCCTGAGATCCCATCGCTACCTGACGAGCATGTTCTGTATGCTCTACAGACAAGTCTTTGTGTGGAATGAATCCCTCTAATGCCTTTTGTGGCCAGCTTTTCCCCTCCTCTCACAACGTGTCTCCTTTTATTGAGTATGACACTGATTCAGACCGTCTGATCTGTTCCTTTCAGACTTCTGTCACTTAGATTCTTCTCCCCAGTGTCTTGTGGTAGATGATTATTAAGGTTATTCTTCCTTTCTTCTTCTTCTTCTTTTTTTTTTTAATTGTAATGGGGGCTTTGTAGCTTGCATTCCCCTGTGGAGTGGAATATATGAAATACCTGCCTTGCTATGTCTCTGCATTTCTAAGTCATTAACAATTTAACCAATTTTATTACTGCTGTTTCTCTTAACTGTGGGTTTGTATTATCAGTCATTTTTTCAACCTATCTATCCTCCTTCTGAGACTTTGATCAGCCTGAATATTGACCACTTTTAGATTTAACCTATTAATTTTTTAGGTCACTCTTCACCATTGTAAATAATTCCTTGCCAGAAGGGCTTATTCTTGACAAGTGTGCTCTCACCTTTCTTACCAGGTATCAATGAAGCATTTTCATTCCTTCTCCTCTGGGTTTCATCTTCACCACCCTTTCATTGTTTTGCTTGCCTACTTTAGATTCTCTCTAATTTATTCATGTCCCTTTTTGTAAGAAGCGCCCAAAATGGCATAGAGTACTTTAAAGCACAGGTGCTAAATAATTGATTTTCTATGAATAATGTAGTGCACACTGTGTTAATGAACTGATCCTGCCTCCACAGACGCATCCGTTGCTTGTGCAAACAAATGTCAGGTGATGTGATCTTTTGTTGCGGTGATATAAAGATTATTACCAATTACCAACTAAGCAAGTTAGACCTGCCAAACCAGGTAAATACAGTGGTTATTACCAGAATCCTTCATCTCTTCCAATACTTGTAATTGGAATCCAAATTCTTTAATTCAAAGAATTAAAGCAATTGTTTCAAGATCATCTTCCTCTTGTGTGCTCTGCTCTCTGCCTCAGGTTGGGTGATACAGATAATATAGTTATACAGGTGCATAGTCATACTGACATTCTGTATTAATTTAGCTCTGTGATAGTTTGTATTTTTTAGTTCAGCCAGTTTATAGATTTAAATATTAAACTGCAGATTTAAAACTGCCTTGCAGCATGTAGTATATCTGAATTTAGAGATAAAGTAGCTCTAATAGTATATTCTGAGGGAAAAGGCAACAGACTTTGGTCCTGAATATTAGATTTTAACTGGGCAAACTAGTTGTAATTGCTTTGGCTGCAAATTATGTATCGTTCTGGTCGTGGTCACTACCTCTGATTTTGGGATTTCTCAATTAAGGAGGCCATGTCATAACGAATTTCAGAAGTAACAGAAAAATTCTGTCCCATCCCTCATGAACAGTTATAGGAGACGATATTTTTTTGACTGATCGGCTGATTTTGACTTCTAATAAAAAAATGAATTGCAGCCATAACTATGAACTCTCTATTTCCAATTCCCCTAAGTGCTCCTCTATTGTGTATTAAGGACATGAGATCTGAAAGGAGATTTAGTAAGGAGGGTTATAATTCAGAATTAATAGAGTATCTGGAGTTACATCAAGGCGTTGGATTGGCTGGTGTATGACATTACTCCTTTAGAGTTCATTGAAGACACATGGCTTCTAAATAACCGTATGTCCATCACATTTCTTTTTTTATGACAGCAATAAAGTGACCACAAGAATTTTTGTGGAATCAATGGTCAGCAGTGATTAAATGACCCAAGAAGGACCTTGTGCCTCAATTATTGTGCCTGAAAGAGGCGTGGATAGCTTAAAAACTTGAAAAAGTATTGGAAAGTACACAAAAGTCATAAAGATGTGAAAGCATATTAAGCAGAAGATGTGAGATGGGGTATAAAGAGGTGTTCACACTTGGACCAAGGGGAATTAAAGAACTGACAGGTGTTCTACAAATAGTTCCTGGGAAACTCGAGGTCAGTGTCATGAAGACCAAGCACATCAACACTGAATTTTTTTTGGCACAGACTTTTGAGGAGGGTTATTTGGCAAACTGGTATAAGGAGGTGACAGAAAACCGTCTGATGTAATTGTGGCAAAGTTATTTCCTACCTTTTGCCCATTGGGCCCAATTCTGTCGTCCCTGTCGAGTGTTAC
>WEKX01026311.1:101885-114831 GCA_013390025.1 Pitta sordida
AGTGTTACTGATTTAGTGTCATTTGGAGAATCTTTTAAGGGCAGTTAAATGTGGATTTTCAAATATGAAATGACATTAATACATGATTTTTTCCTCTAATTAAAGAGGGTATTTACCTAATGCCCCATGATTACCTTTTAAAGGCCTGTGGGTTATTTTCAGAACAAAGCCTTTGAAATTTTTTACCAGTTATGTTGTGTAATAATGAATTGCAATAAAAAATATTCATATTCCGTGGCAGTTTTGATAGTTGACTGTGCAGACACTGATACAATGAGCTGCAGGCATCTTAAACTGCTGGGATTGACTCTTCATCCTTATATTCCTGTTAAAAAAAGGAGGGGAAATGGGGCATCTGGGACACTGGTACAAGATGTAGAGCTTTGCAGGGAGATGTGGCAACTCCTCTTGGATGGATGTCGCTGCTGAACAACAGCAGCATAACTTAGTCAGTGTCTTCTCTTTGTGCTTACAGAAATCTGAATTGTTGTGTATGGCCCAGCAATAACTCTTATTGTACATTTCTTGAGTATTTTATCTGACTAGTTGGTGTTTCCAAACTGAAATTCTTGATATCTTTTTGTTAGATCCCAATCTCTGTCTTTACATGATCCCCTGAGTAAAAAAATTACTTATTTCCTCTACAACATGAAGTCTGAGATGCAGCTCTAATTACTGGCTCACCCACACGTTTTGGAGAATCCAAGCTGTTTTAAACAATTTCTCCACCTTGGAGGAGCTGAGTTCTTGCAGATTACTGCTGGGGAAAAAAAGCCTTTCGCAATAATTTGATCTCTTTTCAACTTCACCATTTTTAAGAGAATACCTAGAAGAGTGTGTGTCTTTTTTTAATCTGAAGACCATTTTGCTTGAACCTTATATTGAAAGTCATCCTGTTGATGTCCCTGGGGATATTGAAGAGAGTGACACACGAGTCAGTATAATGTTACTAAAATCTTGCTCTATGCAATGCTTCAAATTATAATTTCGAGGTGTTTTCTTTTTCATCTGACTTGGGCTGCCTTATGAACACTTACGGTAAATACAGGAGTATTCTCATTCTGTGCTTTGCTTTATGATTTGAGGAAGTTAAGAAGCTATAGATCCCTGAGCCAAAGACAAAATATATTCACAGTTCTACGTGGATTCAGTGTTTGTTAATACTGAGAATGTTTCTCCCTCATTTGCTCTCTGCTCAGGGGTCATAATCAGCCACTAACAATTAGCTCTTGACTCCTGCTAATTCGGTATATTTGCATGTCGAGCTGGATAATGCTTTGGTTTTCCTCTTTGCAATTTATTTCTTTTAATTATAAAAATCAGATGGAATTAACTTATCCTAGAGGTGTCCGGCCTTTATTACGTGGTCTTGCTTTACTCTTTATGCCAATGAAATACAAATACTCTGTCAAGTCTCACTGTTCATCCTCTTTTCTTTTAAACACACAGTTACACTCAGGAGCCTCAAGTGGAGAGCTTCTTATGAGTCTTATCAAAGTGTGTGGCTCCCTGTTGGCTGGTGCAGGGGATGGAAATGAAAATCTTCACACTTTTGTCTTGAGCTTGAGCCAAGGGTCTTCAGTCATAGCAACCCTGGGCTGAGCCAGCAGGGACTGCCCAGTGGGTTAAACAAGCGCTGCAAAACCAGATAAGAATCTTTCCAAGACTTAATGAGGCTTGGACTTGGTCCTAAATGAACATTAAGAACATTGGAAGGAGCACAGTCATAAGATGTGCTTTGTGTTTGTGACCCACAGTTTCTCACATGAGCCAGAAATAGGTTTTGATTAATGAATTGCAGTAGTTCAGCTGGTGGTGCTGAGAAACACCTCGGTGGTTTGTAAGCAATGGATTTGTGGTTCAGCTGCCACATCGTGTCCTTCTAGGCTTACCCAAGTTATTGACAGAAGTGTTTCATGCCTTTCATGCCTGCAGTGTATTTTATCTATTGATTGGAAGTCTATTTATTTGTGACCTAGTAATTAGCCGTGAATTGTCACATATATTTCGTCATTTTGAGGGGACGTAATATGTCCCCTCGCTGTGTGTGTGAAGCAAACAACTTGCTGTGTGGCAGTGCAGAGATGAGTTCTTTAACTCTCATTGCTGTGAGAAGTATTTTAGGGGCTCGCAGCTGAAAGCCAGTCTCAGCTGCTCCCCAGGAGTGAGAGCTGCTCTGTAATAAACTTGGGATGCTGCTGCGGGATGCAATATCTCTATACGGGCACACAGTGAATATAGATATTTGATGCTGCGTTTGTTCAGAGCCAGAGCTTGAACCACGGGCTTTGTTGGTTTCCTTTGCAGATTAGATGAGAATAAATCGATTCTGCATTGTACAGAAAAAAAAATAACACTGAAAAAGAGAAATACTGAATATCAAGCACAAAAAGGTTTATTACAGACAGTAAAAGGAAGACAAGCAAAAAAAAAAGGAAAAATTGATATGGAGCTTGTGAGAGTCACTCCATCAAGCACTAAAACAGACTTGTTCTCCTGCAGCATGCCTGCTCAGTCTGTGCTGTTTCAGGCTGCTGAATCCTGTGCTCTGTCAAACTCCCGAGGTCTTGGGCTCATCTGTTCATTTTTTTTTTGTGTTGCTGTTCACAGCAAAGAAGTCTTCTCCAGAGGACTGTTGTGATAAATGAATAAAAACAAGGGCATCCATCTCAGTTATAATTATGACCTTGCAACTTTTAGGAAATATACTGGAGGGATTTCTCACTCAAAAACATCCCCAGATATTGCTTGTTCAGTGTAACAGAGTTCCAAATGAAACTGGCAACGGGCTGTTCATAACACACGGTCAGGGAATCATCTAATGCTACATAGGAGTGGAAAAAAGCATTCTCTAATGTAGATGCTGTTAGCATCTGAATAGTTTATATCTGTAAACGTGGCAGGGAATGCCCAATATCCTTGGTGAATTACCCTTTAGCTCAGGTGCAGGGAGGAAAAAAACCCTCCCCTCATATTTCTCCGTTAGTCACAGTTAACAGTTTGTCACCCAGCACTTCTTAAATTGTGACCACCAGGTTTATTTGCCAAAAATAGGGATGGGTTTCAATCATAGCAGTGGTTCAGGAAGTCCACAAAGGAAATGTGGAATGATGGTATCCTAAGTACAGGAATGGCCAGAGCACCTCTGCTGGGCCCAGAGTCTTCAATCATGTAGAAACAACAATAATTGAGAAGGAATTGGTCCAGGCCTTAGAGTAACAGAGAGGAAATACAAGAAGGTTCAAGCTAGGCTCTTGCTTCCCCTTCTCTAATTTTATTTTATTTTTTTTCATTTTCAACATGATTTCTCCTGTGGATTTCCACATCCATCATCTCTTTGCCAGGTGTGTTGTCTCCAGTAGTTTTGCTCTGTACTGTCTTGTGTAACTTCCCTTGCTGAAATATATTGGTCCAGATGAGGGAATTACTTCATGCCTGGAACCCTAAAGTAGTAACGCAAAGGAATACTGGAGAGAGAAATGATTTTTTTTCCTCTTAATCATCCTATCTGTTAACTCTTCTCCAGATCATCTGTTCTGTGTGGGCATAACCCTGCCCTGTATTCGAGAAGGTGCCACTGAAGACACTTGCTCTGTTCTCTGAAGAATTGCCACACCAAAAGAGGCTCTGCTCACTCAGGTGTTACCATTTTTCTCCTAGAACATGGGGTGTTCCTTTTCGAGGTACTTGAAAGCTCATTCTCTAAGGAAGGCTGCCCATTATTCAGGCTAGTTGTCCTGTTTCCAGCATCATTTTCTTAATCCATGAACAAGTCTTGAATTTTAAGAACAGAAAGAAAAGAAGAAGGATTGATCCAGCTCAAGTTGGACAAGAAGAAATTAAAGCTTGGCTGCTTTGAAGGATGGATGTCTCCCAGCAGGAGCTCAGAGAAGAATTGCATGTAAGAATAGAAAGAGGGGACAGGTTGCTGGGAAACGGATTAATGAGCTGGAAGACAAATTGAGAAGAAAAATCAAACAGCAGATAGACCCTGCTTTTGGTGCCACAAAGACTGATGTCCAGTTCCCTCTAAGGGAAGAAGCTGTGAGTAAAACTGCCCGGTTAAAAAACCCTTATACTCCTGGTTTCTGGACCAGAATGAATTCTGTGGTCCCCTCTGTTGGTGAGACAAGTTGAGGTGTGTTGCCCCTCGTGAATATACCATTGGCTGCTCGTGGTGGCTTCAGGACCTGCTGTTGTGCCGGGACAGTCACTCTGTGTTACATGGGAGAAAGGCAGAATTGGGCCCAGAAATGAGAAGAGTTACCAGCAGTGCTCTCTGTTAAATCACATTTGGATGCCCGTACCTCACTTCTCTCGAGCAGCTGGGAAACTGTAATGTTTTCTGACGTGTTTTTAAGGGGGGAAAATCACTTTCTGACTTGATTTAGTGGTTTAACCTTAAAAATGAATAGAACACCTAAGTGACTGCTTTTGAAAACGGGTTATTAAGATGCACGATGTACATTTATTTATTGGCGCAGAATCAATTTGTCATCGTTTTGCAGTCCACACATTTGTGTCTAAGGCTTAAATCACTAGGGACACCTCTGGCTGTCACAGAAGTCCTTTTTATTTGGCATAATAATGGTGCTGGTGTGTTGTTATGAGTGAGCCAGTGATGGAACTTGTAAGCAAAAGTTCCTGTTTACACTGTGTAAAGTTCTCCTATCCCAAGGCCTTAATCTTGAAATAACTTACAAATGTTTTTTGGGGGTAAAATCTTAGATATCTGGATTATGCTTTCAGTTAACCTGATGCAAACTTAGCCTCATTCTGTTTGGTTTGGTAGAGTTACTTGCCATTTCTAGTGAGGCCTCTGTATATTTTACACGTTTGAACGCTAAAGGGAGCAGTGGTGTGAAATGATGCTCCTGTCAGAGCATGAGAACCAAAATGTTAACAGGAAGGGGGTTGCCCTTCTAAAAGTTTTAAAATTGCATTAGATTAAGTTTTCTGAAATTTTGGCCTTTAAACAAGCAAAGGACTGACTTTTATAGGCGACCCAGGTGAAAATACGCTGAGATGACCGTGTAGGGAATATTACCGTTTTTTCACCTAAATTGGATCACACTGATTTCAGTGTTCAGGCTCCAGGAGGTGAAAAATGGAAATATTATGAAGTTTGGGCAACAACTAGTTGACAAAAGAAAAAAAGAAATAGAGGGAAACAAAACCTGAAATAGTATTACATTTTTAGGCACCATGGAATATTGTACTGCTCTCTTTGCTCGTCTTCTAGACAAGAGGAGGGAAAACACAGTGAGTTCATTTTCTTTAACCATTCTGCATGTGTAAGAGGTAACTCCAGTAATTTTGGATTTTTGTGCTATTTTGCCTCTTATCAAAAGCTGCAGATAAGCCCTCCTTGTCCTGGTGGTTGATGTGCTGCGTCAACTGCAGCCAGAGTTGGCTTTGGAAATACAAAGACAAAAACATCTCTGGTGTTTCAGATCACCCAGCCTCTTTCTGTAGCCCAGTAAAAGACTGGAGGCAGCACCAACTTTTTACTGGGTGCTCTCAGATTTCCACTTTCCCATACTCTCTGCTGAGTTATGACAGTCATATACCTGCTGAAGCATCTGGTTAATCTTTAATTCCGTAGTGAATAAATTCTCCTGCCTTCAGCAGTGATGTGAAATGATGGGTCTGACCTTTAATTTCACACCCCGGTCTTGTGCTATAAAATGAAGCATAATGCTTTTTTTTTTTTTTTTTAAAAGAAAACCTCCAGGAGGTTCCCTCTTGAATATTGGCAAACGTACAATAGGATCTCGTGTCTCATTAGCATTGGGCAGTTTTAGGGATTTTAGCAGAAGTATTTAGAACAATAACAAGAGTTGCCCTTTGCAGAAGCCCATGTGTTGCATTCTGATGAAATCTTTCAAAAGAGGCTCCCTATAAAGCATTTCAAGGTCTCTTTTTAGGAAGGCATTTAGAGGGGTTATTATAAGTGGTCTTGAAATTGAAAATCATATTGGACTATGAAGACATGGTCCAGTTGGTGGGGAGTTGGACTCGATGATCCTGAGGGTCCCTTCCAACTCAGAATAACCTGTGAGATGCAGTTTGCTCTTCAAATGTTCTGAGGTCTATAATATGTGTGTCCTCTTTAGAAGATGATATAGAGATTCCTCAATAATTTCAATAGGAATCAGGTTGATGTAAAAATTAGTTGGCTTTAAGGCTTATTTCTACTGTGTTTTAAATGCTTCTCTCTCACTAAAACCTCCATATTATTTGGAGAGAGAAGCTGTAGGCATTGTGTGGTTGGAAGACAGTAATTCTGCTTTTCAGCTGTGAGAATTTATTTCTTCTATCTGAGGACACTCATTTGTCACCCCGAAAGACATTTCAACTGTGTCACATTCAGCAGTTGTAGTTAATATTGTTCATTCTGTGTAATTTGTATTTCTTGTCAAAAAAGGAGAGATGACCATGGAATTCCTCAAACTGCAGGTTAGAAAGGAAAGAACTGAGAAAACACCTGTAGAGAGGGGAGTATCAGGAATTTTAGATCCTTTTTAAAATCCATAAGCAGGTCGCTGATTTCTGCCTTTATAATTTCTGTATGGAAAAGCAATTGTGCTCTGCAGGAGTCTGCCTGGCCTAATCTAATCTGCACATGGGTTTAGAGTCACAACACTCAAATTTCAAGTGAATATATAAATTGAACTAAAATCATATCTGTCTTTTTAAACAAGGAAAGTATAAATGACTTTCATCTTGCCTTGGAGAGAAGGGAAAAGTCCATGAAATGTGGGTGGTCAAAAGTCTGTGCAGCAGACCAGGGTTCTAATTTATACAAGGGTCATGATTTTAAGGGATAAATGTTTATAATCCCAGATGGGAAAAGGTCTTAGAAAATAATTTTACAGTCATGAGATTGTCACTCCGAAAAGAATCACTTTCTTATGGACATACCTTTGGTTATAATTCAGTTAAATGTGTGTATGTACACTAGTAATAATTTAACAAATTCCTTCTGTTCTGTCTCACTGTTCTGGAGAAAAGGCTTTACTCTGTCAGTGAACTTTTGGTCTCTTTCCCACCTCCATTGTTTCTTCCAGATGTTTGTAATAAATACCATAAAATGATAAAGGATTAAGGCTTTAAACCATCTGTTGGTGTAAGTCTTCCCAGAATTAAAAGTTCTAATTACAAATCTCAGTGTAGCACACATTTTCAAGGCAACCTTTATTTTATTGTCTTGTAGGATTGTCTTGTAGGATCTTTCAAGACATATTTGATTATTTGGCAGCCAAATAAATCGTATTTTCACTGGTATGTCCTTACAAATATTGGAATATTTCTCCTAATGTTTAATTTCTTTTAAATTTATTTGATATTCTGGACTCATTAGTAGCTTTTAAAGTAATCTGCCTTTTTACTAAAACATCTAAATTTTTAACAGCATCCTGTTGAGGATCTGGGCATCATTCACTGCAAGGTCCACAGAGCTCCTGCAGCACAGAGTGATGGAAATGAAATGAGAGTTAAGCTTCTTCCCCTGCACTTTGTGCAGTTGCTTTAATAAGAAAAAGGCTCTCAGTGTAACTGAAACAGGCAGTGCCTGAGAATTGTAATTGTAAAATTATCCAGTCCTTCAAAGTGGCTGTTCATTACGAGTGTTGCTGAGAGAAAAAAATACCAGTGGATGGACCCTGAGGAATTGGTGAACATGTGAACTGTGTTTCCTAGGCTCGCTGTCAACACCCAGGCCACAGATCCTACCTGACTTTCACAGTGGTGAAATATATCTTACGGTTTGTAGACATCATCAGGTCCAACCTATTCTCTCCAAACTATTGGTCTTTGCTCCAATCCGTCACCATTTTGTTGCCGAAACCACCCGTGGGCCGTTGAGAAGTAGAATCATGGAATTATTTAGCTTGGGAAAGAGCTGGAAGATCCTCCAGTGGTTCTTGATGCCACCAGAGGAAATGATCGCACGAAGCAGGTGAGATTTCCCTCTCAGTTGCATTGTAGAGGTGTAATGATTGGCAAGGTGAGCCCCACATAGCAAAGTCAGACACGCCTCAACCTTACTTGATTGCTGATTTTAATATGAAAACTCTAAGTAAAAGGAGGAGCTGAGCAGTTAGAGTCTCATTTTGGAAATGCTGGTTGTATCCATTCCTGACAGAACTGGGATTTGCCTGCATGAAATTTAACTGTAGCTGGGATTTCTAAAGTCAAGGACAATGTTGTGGGTAAAAAGCAGGTACAGAGGAGTTTCTGGCTGGCCCTTATAAAATAAATTACTGATAGGTTTTCCTTGCTTTTCTACAGCCAGTTATTAATGCAATGTCAGTTCCTGTGTTCTATACCTAGACTCCATCTTACTTTTTCTTAAAACTGATAAACTCCTAACCTGAGACATCTGAAGTCAATCAACACTAAATTTTCATCCCCTCTTGTAAAATTCAAGTAAAACCATTACCCTGTCAATGCATTAAATTCTTTTCATCTTTATTGATGAACTTGAGCCAAGTTCTGTTTTGAGAAGCTTGACTTTTCTCTTGTCTAGGCTGGCTATTCAATATCCTTTTCTACCCTCAGGAATTTAATCAGAATGCACCATTTTCATTTTCAGCTTTAGGATATCATTCATTCCGAGAGACACAGGATATCTCGTTGGTGTAATTAGGAAAACAGAGCTTGGGACTGGGATTTTCATGCAGCCCCCAGGTGACTGTCAAAACCAATCTATAGCTTTTGTAATCTCTTCCCTTTGGGAAGGGGAAAAAAGTTTAAAACTCATCAGAAGTAAGTCACTTCAGGTCTTTCTCTGGACTTAATACCAGTGATCCCAAAAAGGAGGGGATAGACCTGCACAGGGCCTGTTAATAATCTGAATTTAATACGGCACTGAAAAAGCAGAAAATGTGTTTCAGAAAACCACACTGAAGATAAGAATGACTTTTTCATTTCCTTGTTGGTTTTTGGTTGGGTTTTTTTGCCCGAATTTCTAGCTCAGACAATTCTATCCCGTGACATGTTTGCTTCTCCAGGTCCCTTTCATAGCAGGAGGATTTGTGTGCACTGGTTAGCAGGAAACCAGGACAGGACTTGATCTCTATTTCTTTTGGCCCCAAGTATGCTTTTCTTTTGAATAACTCCACTTTTTAAAGATTTACAAATATTCTGACCCATTTCAGTCAATAGCTCTGATTTATGTTCAAGCATAATAGGCACTTACTAATTTTCTCTCCAGCCTCATATGAATTGCTTTATGAAACAGAAATTTTTGATCAAAATGCAAATACAGCACCTACACACTCCTCTGTTCATAGATTTTAACTTATTACACCCATATACAATAAATCTTGATCTACTCTGTTTGCTACATGCAGAAAATGTTCTCCAGCTGTTGAAAACATGTGTTAGTAACGTCAGAGAAAGCAGAAGCTGACATAGATTAAGTGACCTTTCCAATAAAAGGAACAATAATTGTAAATTTGTTCCAATTATCCAACATACCTATGGATCAATATCTACAGATGCATCTCTTATTGTGGCAATAAATACTAAGGGAAAGGTCCTATATACAGGAAGAGTTTCTTTTTAAGTATTTCCCTTGAGCCTGAGAGTGTTGTTTTTGTTATTTTTAACTGTAATTTCTTGTATGGAATTGTGTTTCTGTCCTCAAAACGAGAACTTCGTTCCCTTATTTTCATTTCTGTGGATGTGCCCTTGGCCTCTCTCTGCTTTTCATCCCTCCCCACTGCTCACATTCTTTTTCCCTGGATCTCCTCGCCAGCAAAACTAATGTCATCCATTTATATGCTGCTCTCTGATGCTGTTTACATTTCTGATTTTCCTCAGCATGATCTTCATATTCAATCATTTACCTTTGTTTTATTTTCCCATCCTGAACTTCGATCTCTTATTTACACCTGGGAGATTTCCCCCGTTCAATGGGGAAATGAGCTCTCCTCATTCATACCCTCACTGAGAACTCATCTCCCATGTGTGATTGACACTGAGAAGTCATGCAAATGATTTTAGGGAGTTTTAAAGTGATTTACAGTTTGAGATAAATTTGTCTTCAGCCCTGCAATGTCTTGGACGTCATTCTAGTCGCCTTGGGGCAGAGTTCCTGCCTTGTTTCTTTTGCACACAGCTCTGAGCTCATCACTGAATGAATCATGTTATTATTGACTAATAGACGGGGCGTCTCACTTCTCCATTGTCTTAATTTGAACCTGTGTAGAACTAGTTCCCTTCCTGAATTATTTAAAACCTGTCTCACAGCTCCTTTTCTTCTCAGCCCAATGGAAACAAACAAGGTATTTTGCATTTAAGAAGCGTTTTAGACAAAACCTATTGTTGGCGTGACTCCTGAATCTTGATTTAGAAGACTTTATAAGAGACATTTTGAATGATTTCTAAATGAAATGCAGGGGCTGATGTGCTATGTTTGCTTCAGAGAATGACTGACATGTAATCTAAAATTTCTTCACAGTTTCGTGGTTGCTACTTTTGATTTTAATGTGAAATTCAAGTCGCTACTTTCAATTTGATTAATGGGGCAATACAACTTGTGACATTAAAAAAAGGTAAATGTTGATAAAGATAGCATTTTCTTGGGAAGCTGTAAATGTGTGCTTGTTATTGCTGAAGAGTTATGAAGTCTCTTGAAAACGGCAGCACATCTCTTAATGATACGACTTCAAATAAACCAAATCATCTGAATATTTGTGCAGTTCTCCATTCCATAAGACTTTACACTGGAATCTTAATCTCTGCAAGGACGAAGAAGTTGGTTACATAAACTAATTAGTCGTGAAGAAAGGAAAAGGGCATCACTTGACACATGAATAAGCAGAAATGCCACTCTTTGAAACCCACTGAGAATTTTTCATGTTCATGAAATTCACTGAGAATTTCACAGAGAATGTGAAATGGAAAAACAAGGAAGATTTAGAAGAAGATTAGTATGCAAGGGTAGAAGAGAGTAGGATATGTAACAGGAGGATTTAGTGCCATGGTTTAGACAATGGGTTGGTGTTGGGTTACAGGTTGGACTCGATGATCGCCAAGGTCTCTTCCAAACTTGCTGATACCGTGAATGATAGAAGTGAACCTTTCAGAGCCTGTGAGATTTATAAATCTCTCCTGCTGGAGGCAGTGATAATAGCACCAAGGTGGATTAGTCTGGCCATCATTACACTGTAGTTATTCAAAGTAACATGTTTTGGCATGTTTTCACAGATGGAGCAAGGCGGTATTGGTGAGAAGGCAAAGCAGATCACCAAACCAGACACTCACCTCAAGAGGAAGAAATATGGCCATATGCAATCAATTTGTATAATATTCTTCTGTTTTCCTAGTTGAGTAGAACTATAATCTGAGAAAAAGTTCTGTTAGCTGTGAAAACAATGTTCATTCCCAAATGTGCCAAATCAATGCGTGTTGGTTAAGATTTCATGGTACACATTGACATGAGGTGCTTCTCCATGGGAGGAGTGAGTGAGTCGGGGTGTACAAGGATTGTAGGTGTGTCTCTGTGCAACTGATTTCGTACTGATTGGGGAAACCCAACGTTTTATCCCCATTTACAGCTGCAAAGCTGGAGAACAGGGAAATTAAGCGACTTGAGCCTGCAGAAATAAGCTCTAGTGGCAGAACTAGGATGTGCTGAGCCCAGGACTTGCTTCCTTAGCAGGAATGTTATCACTGCCACTCCTCCAACTCTCCTCCTCTTGTGGACTAATCCTGTCCATGAGACAAAGATTCACATCACAAAATACTTCAAATGTTAGGAAACGAAATTGTTCTCAGTGCTGCCATCTTGCCTCCCAGCTCTTCAATAACTTGATTAATCTAAACTTGTCTTTAATATAAGATTGATATTCCTTATCAATGTTGTGTTTTTAATTACCCTTGGTTAAGGGAAGATTAGCTTGTTGTTTCAGTGCTCATGTAAATTCTTTGTGGAAAATAAGGAGCCCTCAAATGGCATAAATTGCATGTTTTACCATCAGCTTTCTCCAAAGAAATTGACAGTTTCACAGATTTAAGTACTTACATCCCTACTCTCAGTTAAGACTGTGAGCAGGCCCAAAGGGATTCATGACCATGTTTGAATAATAAGATACTGCACAGAATGAATGAAAATTGCAAATGTCAATCCTGTGCTGTTATTAAAATGTTGATGCACCAGAGACATACAAAGTTGTGGCTAAAAAAGGCTTTGAAGGGGAAGCAGAATAGAAACAACTATGAATGAAGCTTTAAAAGCACAAAGAAGATGATCTGAAAGGACAATAGATTTAACATACATCTTGCAGAAAGAAGATTGCATCTGATATTTTGCTCACATGCTTTTAGAAATCAGCAGTCACAAGTTATTGCTTTACACTAATTATCATTTTCTCTGCAGTAGATGACAAACTTTCTGCACTCCTGAGGAAATCCAAATTGCACGGTAAAATATTAAAATGGTGATGTTTGAATTCTGTCACCATCTTTCCTTTGTGAGAGGTGAGAACCCATTTACTTCTGTATTTTCACTCCTTCCATTCAGAGGTTCACAGGTTATTCTGAGTTGAAGGGACCCACAGGATCATCGAGTCCAACTCCCAAGCAAACGCCCACCCAGGGATCAGGCCCACAAGTGTGGAACCACAGGCACCACGCTCCATCCATCCAAGCCTCCCACCATCCAGACCATGTCACTGAGCTCCTCATCCAGTCTGACCTTAAACACCTCCAGGGATGGCGACTCCACCACCTCCCTGGGCAGACCATTCCAATATGACTGAAATCATTCACATCCAAGTTAATGGGTTTGAAGCCTTGATTTTAACCTGGGTCATTTCAATAATCCTGTTTACAACCGCTTCCCACTAACAGCTGTGGTGACCTATCTGAGGGAGCAGACCATTCCACTAAGGGATCACTCTCTCTGGGAAAAACCTCTTCCTAACATCCAGTCTAA
>WEKX01026311.1:114967-156210 GCA_013390025.1 Pitta sordida
CTCTCTGAATGCCACAATATTGACTGTCAGTTCCCAAGTCTGGTAAACTTAGAGGGGCTTTCATGTAATATTTGAATATAGGCTGGTCATATCAGGCCCTGAATACAAACCTTTCAAGGTTGAAGCACAGGTGTTGCATTTGTTTCGCTGATTTCCCTCTGTACAAATGCAATTCAATGTCCCCTGGGGCAGATTTCTATCTTCTTAGTCCTGTATAAGAATTTCTCTAAGACCATTGAGTCTAAGATCTGCTCCAGACAAAATCCATTCTTCAGGGATTCTGTCATTGTACCGGCTCTGAATTGCCTGATGCCATCTGTATGTTGATTTCCACATGCTCTCTGCATTTGTGCCCTGAAATATAACAGTTTTCTTTATTATATAGATAAAATCAGGAGCGGAGATATGTGGAAGTATATTGCTTTTCTTGCTGTATAGTACTCAAGTGTAATGAATCTTTATTTTTGAGTTTGTTGTACCAGTAGCTTGTGAATAAAAAGCAAGAAGAAAGTTGAGCACTAGTATATTTTAATGCAGCAGTGAATCAGGTTTTATTACTGTATCTTTATATCTAAATGACTTCTTCTTCCTTCTTCTGTTCTTGTTGTTTTACATTTTAATGTTCAGATGAAGCAGTTTTATGGTTGAGAGGTTGTTTTCTAAAGCAAATGATGAATGTGGCTTTATGCAAGAATTTTAATGCAACAGATGCATTCACTTAGAGTAGGACATCAAAGGCTCTTTGACAGCAAAATGAAAATATATTAACTTGTCATTAAAGGAATTTTGAATTTCTTGCTAACTTAGATTAATGCAACAAAGTATGTTTTTGACATCTCATTAGTTAAGTTGATTCCAGCGGAGTTGTGCGTTGTTAAACATGATAAAACATAACATTTAGACCCGTGGCTGGAAAACACCACACAGAACAAACTGGAATTGATTTGGTTTGTGTGGGAATGACTTGTAAATACAGAAAGTTACAGTTTAAACTCCCCAGTTTCAGAAGGATGTTGAGCTGCTTGAGAGGGTCCAGAGAAGGGCGACAAGGATGGTGAAAGGACTGGAGGACAAGCCCTATGGGGAGGACTTCAGGAGCCCGTTGCACAAATGCATCTTTTCCTTTATATTTTTTTGACCTGGTGGGCTCTTTCTGAGGTGTTAAAAACAATTACTGGTGCTGGTATTAATACTCTTTGTTTTTTCATGTTTTTCTTTACAACCCAGAGAGATATGGAGCATGGCCTAAGGAGTTGTGTGTGTGTGTGTATACATTTTCACTTTTATGAAGAATATATGGGGGACAAATTGCAAAACGTGGTGTTGGAACATTATTTGATGGATTCAGTCTTTCCAATCCGGACAAGATTGAATGCTGCTTCAAGTGGAGTGTTGAATTGTCCTAAGGTGATATAATGTTCAACGAGCCTTACTCTTTATGTGTAAAATCAAAAAATGTTCAGAAACACTGAAGTTTTCATTGGTAAAATATAAAGGCAATTTCAGTGCCGCGAGTAAAATGCAGATCAGCCAAATTATGTAGAAGTACTAAATTTACTTTTATTCTTGTATGATGAACCCACAATATAATTAACAACGTGTGCAGGAGCATGGATTCAATTCCCTATAATATGATTCAAAGATTGTATAGCTTGATTTTATCCTTTATATATATATATATATATATATATATACATTTCTAGAAATAAGAAAAATGAAGGAATTTAAAATGGCTCAGTCAACAAATTGAAAGAAATAAATTGGGCAAAGGGGAGAGAATTCTACAGGAAGCCAGGATGGGCAGCATTGTAGGAGTGACGAGTTTAGGGCAAGGGAGGTAATGAGCAGGAAGAAATGAGGCAGCTAAATGATCAGGTGGGGAAAAGTAGATGTGGAAGGACTGATGCAAAAAGAAAGTGAGCTGTTTGGCAAGAGAGAAATTCCATGATGGTCTCTGAAATTAGAGAGGGAAGAAAGATAGGGTGAAGTGAAATTGGATTTAATGAGGTAGAAGAAAGGTGATTAGGGACAGAAGAAAAATAGAATTTAGTGATGAGAAAATGCTATTAAATTATCCAATAAATCTTCTTGCCACTCAAGGATTTCCCTTTCTCCTCCTCCTCCCCAGGATAATTTCCAGGGTAGTTGTGTCAATAACCATACAGGAATGCCCTTTTCTTTATGCAGCACTTCACCATCTCCCTGTAGAATCAGGAAAATTATACAAATATTCGCCTGTTATATAGTTGTAGCCTTCAGGCTTGTCATCTGTATAATAGTGTGTTAGCACTTCTCCAAGATCATGTTTAAGAAACTGGTATCCCCTTTTCTAAGGGCTCTTTTCTTTATCATGTTTTCTGAGGGGGATTTTATCCATCCATTATGTGCGATACAATGTATGAAACAACCATCCTCCTCTTTTTTCCATAATCTCTATTGCAGCTTAAGAACAGCTTAATAATTGAAATAAAATACAACACTATAATAATGACAATGAAAAGGGAGACAACAAAAAGAGAGGGAGAAACAAAACCCAAGAAGAACAAGTGGTGCACGCACCGTAATGGCTCAGACCTGCTGTGTGATGGCCAGCAAAGCCCCCAGCAGGGCTTGGCCCCTCACAGCCAGCTCTCTCAGGATGCTCTGAGGTGTGGAATATCCCTTTGGCCTCTTCAGGTCCGGTGTCCCAGCCATGCTCCCTCCTGGCTTCCTGAGCACCTCCTCGCTCGCAGAGCACGAGTCACTGGAAAGCCTTTGCCTCAGGATAAGCACTGCTGAGCTACAGCCAAAAACATCCCTGTGTTATCAACGTTGTTCTCATCCTGAATCCAAACACGGCACTGAACACGGCACTGTGCCAGCTACAAAGGGGAAAATTAACTCCATCCAAACCAAAACCGGGACAGTACAGATGGATTTCCATTAATTTATTGGAATTATACTCAGAAGGTGAAGTTCACAGAATTTGTGCAGCTTCCTTGCTTTCTTTTTTTTTTTTTATTTGCTCTTTTTTAATGTATAAACAGGAAAGATCAACACTTTCCTGCCTCCATTGGAATGGTCTGCCCAGGGAGGCGGTGGAGTCGCCATCCCTGGAGGTGTTTAAGGTCAGACTGGATGAGGAGCTCAGTGACATGGTCTGGATGGTTGGGAGTTGGACTGGATGTTCCTGGGGGTCCCTTCCAACTGGGAATAACCTGTGAACCTGTCACACAATCCATCAAGACAACAATTGCCACTATCACTTTTTTAGTGTGTGGCCTTTCTGCCTCTATGTCATGTCACTGAGACCTTGCTCGGTCAGAATTTGGCTATAGGTTGAAAATTGGATCTGTTCTGGCAGTAAGATGGAAATGCTAGAAAAAATTACTGATTTTCCACAATAAATGGTTTAACAAAACAAGCCTGGGAAGACCTCAAGGGCAATTCACACTTTACTGGTCTGAAACAGGGCTCCCTTCAAATCAGAGAGGCAGTAGTTTTAGGTGTGTTAAAAGACTTTTTGAATACTATTTTACAGGGAAAAAAAAAAGAAATCCAGGAACTAAAGTTAATGCAGTTGTCATAAAATAATCGGTTTAGTCAGATCATAAATTTTTGTGGTGTGTACTTTTATGCTTTTCCTACAAACTTTGAGCACTGAGCAAAACCAAATGTGTACTGACCAAGTTTTCACCTCTGCACCCTTCATGGGAAAAACATTTTCAGTGCTGCAGTTTCACAAGTCTGTTTGTTCAGCTTGAAGTACATTTCCAAACTGTTCTGGTCAATTAGATAAGCCTGATGTTGCTCAGCAAAGTTCTTAATTTTTAGTGCCGTACAGTTGCAAGGGAGTTCCCTCAAGTGGTCGTCCCCTCAACACGGAAGGTGCTGAAATCCAGTCTCTGGTTGATAACCCTGTCTCGGTGAATTTGTGTTACCGCTGTCCTGCTGGAGCTGATATTGGCAGCATTTGAGACATTTAGAATTGTTAACTTCTTTTGAGAGGAGAAGCAATATCCAAACAAAGCCTGTGCACCAGGATTCTGGAATATTGAGGGTATGAAGTAAGAGCATTGCTAATGACCATGGAAAAGAAGAGAATGCTGAAGTAACCACATAATTTCAAGAGAGAAATAAGTGTGTACTTCTGGCTCTGTGCCATATCTGTTTCTTAAATACATGGCATTAACAGTAAGGACTCTGTATTAATCCTAAACCCTCTCTTTATGGGGAGGATCATGCACACAGCTGTATTTCCAGCTGTTTTTCCAACCATATGAGTGCAGGCTGTGTTTTACTGATGCACCAAACACCAATTGTTTTATTGGTGCTTCTTGTATCAGGTTCTGGGCAGGTTCCTGCTGTGTGTACCAGAGTCAAATTATATGTGAAGTGAAATTTGAAAGGAAGAGAGCAAGAAAGGATTTCACAGGGAATATAAAATAAAACAAGATAGCTGTTGAAAGCTAAAGGAAGCTTGAACTGGTAAGAAGAGAGGAAGTGTTCTAAATTTATAATGAAAATTAATTATGCATTCATTGCATTTGAAGAGGTCAGACATGATGAATTTAAATAGTACATGAGAATGAAGGCCATCTTTTATATTAAAGACATTACAACAGGGTGACGTGAGGAGAGGCAGAGAAATGAAGGAAGCAAAGGGGGAAAATTGCAAGGCTGAGGCAGTAAGGGACAAGAACGTTAAATTCAACAGATCTTCTTTGTGGTTGAATTGATTCATGATTTTCAGAAAATTCAAAATAATGGTAATTTATTACTCATAAAATTATACTGGCAAAATGTTTAAAGCTGCTGAGAAAGTTAATAAAAGATGAAATCTCAAAGTGGGTTCTTACCAGTCTGTGGCAACTTTTAGAGGTTCTGTACAGTGGAGTAATTTTTTCTAAAAAATTTATTACTTTCTGACATTTAGTTGTTAAATATGCTAACTGCTCTTATGGGGGAATGCTAATTTTTTTCCCCCTGTTTTTTGCTATCTCCTGTCACATCTGTCCTGTTTTCAGTACCCCATTTGATCTGGGAATGTAGGAGATGAAACACAAGCCTGTGTAAGGCCGTGTGGGATAATGAGCCGCAGGGCTGAAGCAGAGGATGCTGCTCCACTTTCTGGGTTACTGGAGCAGAGAGTTATTCTTAGCGGGAGCATAACTGAATAACACTGGCCTTTCTGCTTAGCACTGTTCTGATACAGATATTCTGGAGTGGAGAGGGATTTAGGAGTCATGATTNTGAAGATACCACATTACTCAGCCACCTTTCTGTTTAGAAGCTGGTGACTGTACACCTCCTGTGGAACTTGGGCAATACTGTAATACCTCACCCTTCACGAGGAAGGGCCTTGGCAGAGTCTCGCAAAATGTCTAATTCACAAACACGTGTGGGTCATTAATATGCACACAGGCCATGCCCATCGCTCCACCCCCAGCCAATCAGAAGTGCTGGGGAGCGTTTTCTGCTCCTCCCCACGGGCTCTCACAGCACAGGGGAGCAAAGGGAACCATTTCTGTGCCCTCTCTGCCTGGGGAGACCCCCTGGAGAATCCCTGGGCTTCTCTTCAGCCACACTGCCGCTTCTGCTGGGCTGCTGGCACTGCCTCTGTGGCGGGGAAGCTCTGGGGCCGCAACAGGGAAGGGAGTGTCCTTGGGCTCTGGTTGGCACTCGTGAAGCCTGGGAAACCATAACTTTGCAACAGGAGTCGTAATGCAACGAGGTATTACTGTATTTGTATATTGATGGCTAAATACCTGTCAGACCCAGCAGTTAAGTTTGACTCAAGTTATTGCTATGGAGCTTGAGGATATGTAAATAATTTGTGTATAGGAGCGTATGTCGTAAATAATTTGTGTATAGGAGTGTGATTTGGAAGTCAGAAACTTGCCCTGATTTTCCCAGCAAAGGCACATCTTCAATTATGGAAATTCCAGGTGAAGAATTTAATTTCTGTGACCCTGAGCTAAGTGTCATTGATGGCAAATGAAATCAGACAGGCTTAGTGGTTAAGAAGGTGGGGGGAAAAGTCAAACAGAAAATAAGTAGTAAATCTCAGGTTTTTACATAGTAACACAGAAAGAGAAATAAAAAGTTTTCTCCAGAGGGTGGTTTCATGTACCTTGTTTTTCCATGGGGTGCAAGGTTACCAGAGCAGGAAAGTGCACTTGGTAATTCCCTTCTGGCAGTTGTTATGATCCTCTGGTTTTAATAATATCCCTGACTTCCCTTAAGGGAATTCTCCAGGCGAGCTTCTAAGGCATCACATGTAACCTAATAACTTTATTGGTCTTATTTTTTTTTAATCACAGGCATATTCATCATTTACTTATCGTCTGCACTGGAAATGGCACCATAATTCCTCCAGCCACAATTAGATAACCGCGGTTAGATTTAATCAATGCGTATTCCTCTGAATAATATTATACTGGTGTGGAGTATGCCTCTCTCTCTGTCCTGACAAATACAATTACCACTGGAACAACAGCCTGAAGTCCCCCTTACTAATGTAATTGCTTATTTAACAATTAAATATTTAACACATCTATGCTGTCCTCGTATTTTAGAATCCTGGGAGTTTGGTGTTGCTATCTGTTGATGGCTAGTTATTTAATTGTATTTAGTGAAAATCTTGGCAAGTTTAACAGCCAGGAATGAATAGGGCTTTTAGTGCATGGGATTTTTGACACCTGAGGAGGAGTGTCAGATTTTCATGTTATGTTCCCTTTTGCCTTATTCTTCACCTAGAAATTAGTGCAGTAGTTATTATGAGGCAGAAAAGCTGCATGAAGTGTCTTCTTACCCCTGCTCGAGCTTTGCATTTTGTTTTGAACTGATAAATGGCTGGGCTGGCACAGTTGTCCTAAAATCATCAGTGTTGAAACCACTGATATTAATCTGTCACTTGTTATTAGAGGAATTTACACTTCACTCCCTCAATGCTGAGAAACTGATTTAAGTTCATTTATCACTCCTTTTTTGGAAAATCTTAATTGTTCTGTGTTAGAAGCAGGCAGGGTGGTGATTTAGTTGGGTAGCACTATTTTTGATTTCAGACTTTGAAAGGCTTGTTAAAGATATTGTAAAGGCCAGTATTCCTTGATTTATTGTTTTATTAATGGACATGAAAGTTGTACAGTGATATTCATAATGATATAAATAAACCTGATGTTAATGACTTCCAAAGAAGTGCTGTAGGCATCCCATTAGTCGACACAAACCCGGTATGAGCAGCCATGTCTTGTCTTACTGTCTCAGGATTAGTATATCTGTGGTTTTTTTCAATGGCCAGGGATTTACATCCAATAGTTGCCAAAGCTTTATCCCACTGCTGTATATTCTTCCTTGAGAAGCAGGAAATAATGTAATGTAATGCGACCAAAAAGTCTGCTCATCCCTGACTGAAGAACTTCAGAAATGATGNCTGTCTCAGGATTAGTATATCTGTGGTTTTTTTCAATGGCCAGGGATTTACATCCAATAGTTGCCAAAGCTTTATCCCACTGCTGTATATTCTTCCTTGAGAAGCAGGAAATAATGTAATGTAATGCGACCAAAAAGTCTGCTCATCCCTGACTGAAGAACTTCAGAAATGATGTTTTTCCAGACCTTTACTCAAGGAAATGTAAGGGCATTTCTATTGAGAATTGGACTCACCCCTTTGTTCCGCTGATGGTAAAAAGGGTTCTGTAGTTGCATTTCTGGGGCAGTTGCAGTGAAATTCAGGGGACTAGTCCAGCTGTGCAGCTTTGTAAAACAGGGCTGAATTTGATTCATTAATGTGTATCTTCAGATGTAAGTTTTGGTATAGTGTGCTGCTTTTGTAACAACATTCATCTGTTTGAAGTGGCAAATATGACAAAGATGGGTTGTCAAGGTAGGCCAGACCCACAGAAGTGTATGAGATAGTCAGGAGAAGGATATTGTGGGCTGTGGGAGAGTCTGTGACCCAGAAAGTAGCACAGAAGTGCATTTACTCTGTGCTGATGACTTATTTTGTTTTTTCAAGAACTCAGTTACTCATTTTCCCACTCTATTATGTTTATTGGACAAGTTCCACATGGTTCACGATCAGCAGAAAACTGAGGTCACACCATTAACGTTTTTTGGCATTCATAGCTAGATGCATTTCCCCCCCTTTTCACAGAACACAACTTTGAAATAAATAACTTTAAAAACCCTAAAGCCAATGTAGATCAATGACTTGGTTTTCCAGAAACTAATGCTGCCTCATAATACCTGTGAGCAACTGCTCAGTCATTCTGAAAATCAAGACATTTGCTTGAGTACATGATTATAAATGCCACTGTCTGTTATTTGGTTGGGTTTTTTCCCAACAATTTCTATAATGGCTTGTAGGATCTCTCCCCTTACAGAGAATTTAACAGCCAAAGAAAACAGAAGTGATGGAGTCTCAGATTTTGGACATTTATTATGTGAGCTGTTCATTTTTGTCCCTCTTTGTCCATCTGTGAGGTTGCTTCTTTGATCCAAAGGTCTGTGGGATCAGTTGAAAGACTGATGATTATGTCACTTTATAAAAAAAGCCTTAAATCACAGTATGGATAAGGCTGGAAAGGACCTTGAAGATCATCTAGTCCAACCTATAGCCCAACTAACCCAGCATCTACATCTAGATCATATCACTCAGCACCTCATCCAGTCTACCCTTAAACACCTCCAGGGTTGGCGACTCAACCACCTCTGTGGGCAACCCATTCCACATCCGGATCACTCTGTCAGTGAAAAACCTTTTCCTAATATCAAGTCTAAATGCTTTGTGCGTCCACTCTTGATTTTTCAGTAAGATGTATTCTCTTTCTCAACGTTTACATTTAAATTCCTGAAGGATCAGATGGTAGAGGATTCACTTAGTGATTGATTTTCAGGCTGCCCTGGACTTCATAACTTTGGATTTCAATTCCAGTTTAGCTGTGACTATGGATGACTTTTTCCCACCCTGGGTTTCTCATGTGGCCTCTTCTTGCTTTCCCAATGACTTGTAAAGACTTGGCTTGGCAAAGGGACTNAGGCTTGTTAAAGATATTGTAAAGGCCAGTATTCCTTGATTTATTGTTTTATTAATGGACATGAAAGTTGTACAGTGATATTCATAATGATATAAATAAACCTGATGTTAATGACTTCCAAAGAAGTGCTGTAGGCATCCCATTAGTCGACACAAACCCGGTATGAGCAGCCATGTCTTGTCTTACTGTCTCAGGATTAGTATATCTGTGGTTTTTTTCAATGGCCAGGGATTTACATCCAATAGTTGCCAAAGCTTTATCCCACTGCTGTATATTCTTCCTTGAGAAGCAGGAAATAATGTAATGTAATGCGACCAAAAAGTCTGCTCATCCCTGACTGAAGAACTTCAGAAATGATGTTTTTCCATAATTAACCTGGACGACCTTTTCTCAAGGAAATGTAAGGGCATTTCTATTGAGAATTGGACTCACCCCTTTGTTCCGCTGATGGTAAAAAGGGTTCTGTAGTTGCATTTCTGGGGCAGTTGCAGTGAAATTCAGGGGACTAGTCCAGCTGTGCAGCTTTGTAAAACAGGGCTGAATTTGACTCATTAATGTGTATCTTCAGATGTAAGTTTTGGTATAGTGTGCTGCTTTTGTAACAACATTCATCTGTTTGAAGTGGCAAATATGACAAAGATGGGTTGTCAAGGTAGGCCAGACCCACAGAAGTGTATGAGATAGTCAGGAGAAGGATATTGTGGGCTGTGGGAGAGTCTGTGACCCAGAAAGTAGCACAGAAGTGCATTTACTCTGTGCTGATGACTTATTTTGTTTTTTCAAGAACTCAGTTACTCATTTTCCCACTCTATTATGTTTATTGGACAAGTTCCACATGGTTCACGATCAGCAGAAAACTGAGGTCACACCATTAACGTTTTTTGGCATTCATAGCTAGATGCATTTCCCCCCCTTTTCACAGAACACAACTTTGAAATAAATAACTTTAAAAACCCTAAAGCCAATGTAGATCAATGACTTGGTTTTCCAGAAACTAATGCTGCCTCATAATACCTGTGAGCAACTGCTCAGTCATTCTGAAAATCAAGACATTTGCTTGAGTACATGATTATAAATGCCACTGTCTGTTATTTGGTTGGGTTTTTTCCCAACAATTTCTATAATGGCTTGTAGGATCTCTCCCCTTACAGAGAATTTAACAGCCAAAGAAAACAGAAGTGATGGAGTCTCAGATTTTGGACATTTATTATGTGAGCTGTTCATTTTTTGTCCCTCTTTGTCCATCTGTGAGGTTGCTTCTTTGATCCAAAGGTCTGTGGGATCAGTTGAAAGACTGATGATTATGTCACTTTATAAAAAAAGCCTTAAATCACAGTATGGATAAGGCTGGAAAGGACCTTGAAGATCATCTAGTCCAACCTATAGCCCAACTAACCCAGCATCTACATCTAGATCATATCACTCAGCACCTCATCCAGTCTACCCTTAAACACCTCCAGGGTTGGCGACTCAACCACCTCTGTGGGCAACCCATTCCACATCTGGATCACTCTGTCAGTGAAAAACCTTTTCCTAATATCAAGTCTAAATGCTTTGTGCGTCCACTCTTGATTTTTCAGTAAGATGTATTCTCTTTCTCAACGTTTACATTTAAATTCCTGAAGGATCAGATGGTAGAGGATTCACTTAGTGATTGATTTTCAGGCTGCCCTGGACTTCATAACTTTGGATTTCAATTCCAGTTTAGCTGTGACTATGGATGACTTTTTCCCACCCTGGGTTTCTCATGTGGCCTCTTCTTGCTTTCCCAATGACTTGTAAAGACTTGGCTTGGCAAAGGGACTGTTCTGCAGTTCACAGGTTATTCTGAGTTGGAAGGGACCCACAGGATCATCGAGTCCAACTCCCAAGCGAACGCCCACAGTTGGGTAATTACAGCTTTCACCGGGGTGTGCAGACCCTTTCGAGCTGTAGATGATTGTTCCCCTCTGTCACCCGCCCCACATGGGGTCTGTGCTGCAGGACAAGCTGCTCAGGCTGTGCCAGGAGCTGCCCTTTCCTTACCTTTTCTCTCACTGTTCCTCCAGAAAAAGAGCATCATTTCAGCTGCTGTCTGCTCCTGGGGTGCACACAGCAGAGACCAAGGAAGGTTTCACAGGGCTCATCTGTGGACAGCTGCCTTCAATGAAGATCTTCTGAAGATTTTTGGAAGACATGGTATTTAAAATAACCTAAATTATTAATTTAAATGCTTTTGTGAACATTTCACAGCCATGCCCAGACCATTGTCCGTGTTTTGTGCAGACAAGGAAAGATGATTTCAAAGGATACATTCTATGCATTTCTGGATGACATCCTGCTGTTTCTCAACCATTTTTTTTTTTGCTGTTTACCTTCCCCCCCCCAACTTCTATCATATATTAATTTGGTCTCTTCCTCCTTCAGAGACAGATGGTGAGCTGGTGGTACTAATGAGCTCCCTGCTGCCCAGGGAAGGCGGGTTGAAAAGCTTTGTGTTCTGAGAACTAACGAGCTGAGCACCCTGACTAAGGATGTAACACATGGGATGAAAGGCTTGATGCACAAATACTGTAGCAGATTTTTTTTCACAGGCACCTATGAACCGTGTTTCCCCAAGAAACAGCCTTACCTGATAGTCAGATCCATCCTGTGTTTATTGGGATACTGCTCTGAGTGGTACAATAATCTCTCTTTTGTGGAGATGGAGCGAGCATGAGGTTGTGGACACATGGCAACTGAATGCCCTGCTTCCCTGGCATGACCACACTGAGAAATAAAACAAAGAGCACCTGCTGTTCCTCAGAAGGAGTCTTTGAACATTATAAAAACTTCCTTGGCAAAAAGCCGTTCTCTTCTGGGCTGGCTTTAAAAGGAATGCAATTAATTGTGGGAGTCACAGACCTCTAAGATAAAAAACCTGAATTATCCAGGGATTCATGATGGGTTTTGTTATGTCTTGTTTAAAATGTAGTAGGATTGTCAGAAGTGACTTGGGCTGAGAATGCAATTAAAGACAGATCATGTTGGTTGGGAAGTCTAATGGCTGCAGTCGTGTGGCCAGTTCAAGGCTGCCTACGAATTTCCCAGGTAGTTGTGCGGATTCAGCATGACCCTGAGGAGTGTTTTAAAACCTAATGAATTGATTGAGGTTCTGAGAACTCTTGTAGTGAGTTCATTAAATGTTCTCCTTCCAGTAGAGGCCACAAAGATGTGTCGTTTCTCCACACTCAGCCAGAAAAACTTCAGTGACACAAGATTTCCAATTGACTGAATGTGGAACATTCACTTTTTTGTGTTTAAAATAAACTAAATACTAATATCAGAGTATCTGTCTTTAACTTGAGATAGAGATATATCACATATGTTTAGGAAATGTAACTCTAAAGAGGTGTGGGTCTCTTATCAAAGCAGGTGCTTTGATGTCTGTTGATTCAGAATAGTACCCAGTCCACATTTAAGTTAATTACTCTATACTAGCAAGTAACAGATGTGCTGCAGATGGCTAGGGTGATTAAAATAAAATAGCTCATAAATAAAGGTTTTACAGGTTTGGAAGCTAACAATAAATAAGTGAGTTAAAAAGCACTGTATTAAACCTTAAATATTTTAGTAATTGAACTCAAACCGTGTTTGTTTCCTTATTATCAGTCAGTTGCTGTGACTAAGTTTAAAACAAAATATTGAGTTATGAACATAAAATGAGGGTCAGTCTGAAAGTGGCTGATGGTGGTTTTTATTAGAATGTACATTTACATTTACAGAAATAAAGCATTTTACAGCACCGTGCTTGTTTCACCAGGAACCCTTTTACAAGCATTTCTAGTTTATGAATGGAAATTCTATGTTGAAGGGAGAGGGAACCACACATAGGCAAGCAAAAGCTGTATAGGATACGTGATGTAACATTGAATTAGCCTAAGGGTACTTGGTAGATGCAATGTACTCGAGTAAATAACATGTACACATGATACTCTGAACTGGATTTAAAAAAGAAAATATCTTAAAAACTGTTCTTAAGTTTTTGTTTACTTTTTTCCTGATGGGATTGAAAGATATTGAACAGTGCCGGGCCTAACACTGACCCCTGTGGGACTCCACTGGTGACTGGCTGCCAACTGGATGTGGCACCATTCACCNGACTCCTTCCATCAGCCCACTAGTCCAGTTGTCCTGCAGGCAATCTCTTACTATTAAAAACAGAGGCAAAGTAGGTATTAAGTATTTCTGCCTTTTCCTCATCTCTAGTTAGAAGATTCCTCTCTGCATCCAATAAGGAGTGCAAGTTGTTGCAGCCTCTCTTTTTTACTGTTTTTTTTAGGTGTCTCTTCCTCTGAAACCTGGGTCCAAAAGCCATTTTGTATGGGGAAAGCAGGTGGAAGGGAAAACTAGTGGTGATCGAAGTCTTATTTCCTTAGGGCGACAGATTAAAGACGTGGATTCCAGGCTTGTCTTGCACTTTATGGATCAAGCAGAACATGTTCTCTGGTGTGGAGATGTCGTGGGGAAAATTAATTACAGGGGTGATAACCTAAAACTGTGCCAAAAAGTGTTGCTCTGTGCATTGTTCTGTCATATGAGAAGATTAACATGAGGTGCACTGCAGAAATATTTCCTTCTCTCAAATATTAGATTTTCTTCTTATTAATGCTTTCCACTGGTTTAGATTTTTGGATATGGTGGAACCATATAATGGATAAGGTTTATTTTTCTCCCCCCCCTAAATGCCTTGCTGTTTCTTCTTTTCCTCATCCTACAGGCATTGTTATAGATAAATTATTGTGAATAATTCTTTTGAATATTCAGCACAAGAAAAGCGATGTGTTTGGAACGTGAACAGTCAAAGTTTGGCACATATAGATAATCTAATGTGTCCTGATCCTATTCGAATTGGCTTCTGAATGTCCAACACTGCAGTTCTTTTGGCCAAGGACACAAGGCTGTCGTGCATATGGAGCTGGATTTCTTTACAGTCCCAACTGTGAAATCTGGGTTTGTACTACAGGGGATTATACTTGTTAAAGGTGACAACTCTAAAATCCAGTATCCAATTTCTCCACCAAAAATACTTCCAGTCACGAGACCTACTTGAGTTGGTTTCTAGAAAATGTATTTTCTTCACAGTTGCTGTAGTTTTTAGTTTTTCTTTCTGTGGGTAGCACACAAAGGACTACAGTAAATCATCTCCTTTCCTGTTGGATGCCACATCTGTCTTGCAAGTGCAATGCCAGAATTATGATGTGAATTGTTAATATTCCAATGCTGAGCATGGAAGTCGATGGAAATCTGGCACATAGGAGGATGGGGTTATCAGTGTGAGTTCAGTAAAGGGCATGTACATGTTATTGCTTCAGTCATTTTCCATGAAGTGATTTTGGAGTATCCAGTTCTTTGTTTTTGTCCAAAGATTTTGGCGACCTCCAAAACAAACAAAACAATCCAGCCTCTAGGAGCTGATAATTAAATGGATGCTACAGAGGAGACGAAAAGCTGGTCAGAAGGTTTTCTCACAGACTCAGAACTGCTTCAGTGGGAGAACAGAAAAAGGAATGAGATTGTCTAGACAACTTTTGGGAGTCAATCAAGTTTTTTTAGTGATCTGGCTGATGAGCTAGGTAGTGTATGTATTGAATTTGTATATATATATTGGAGTCTGAAAGTTTCCAAGCATTGTTGGAAAACTGGAATTCAAAATGACCTTGGCAAACTGAGGAAATAATAGGAAAAAAAGACAAGATTAATTAGAAGGTCTAAATGCAAACCATTTCACTTCAGCAGGAATTGACGGCTTCACAGCTGTTGACTAAGTGGAAATTTTACAGAAATAAAACTCGAGTTTTGAAATGAACCACAAACTGAACTTTGATTTTTTTTCTTTGTGGTGTAGAAAAGCCAAACCTCCCAATGGCTCCTGGGCCTGGGAATGGCAGGGCTGAGGGGGGGGGGGGAGGGCTGGGGGGGGCTTATTTACATATTCATGAGCTTATTTACATACCATATCTTTGTGGCTCAAATTATCGCAGAAACTCGCCCCATAATTAATTGGACTTGCAAAGATGAAAATATCTCTTTCTGTAGAGATATCTCTTTCTCTCTCCATATGTATATATATATATATATGAATTTACATGCAAAAAATGCATCATAGTCCTTCCAGTCAATTTGGCTTTGTAGGGCATCAGACAGGAGCAAACCTACACAACATTAGGGGTGATGGAGAATCTATGAGAAAGACCAGAAGAATGTGGGGGTTTTATTTTGGGGAACAGGCGTCATTAAGCAACATGTGAACAGTCATCAAATATATTAAAAAATACCAGCGAAGAACACACTGTCTGCAAGTGCTTAGTGTTGGATGATGAATGGCATGCTTGCATGTCGGCAAAGAAAACACGAGTTGGAAATTAGGGAAAACAGTACAGCATTTGGATTATTTGCCTGAGAAAGTTATAAAATCATCATTATTGGAGGTTAATAAATATATTAAAAATGTATTAAAAATATGTTTTAAAATTTATTAGGGATAACAGAGGTATAATTCAGCTGCTCTCATTTATGGGTTTCTGTGTGATTTTGTTTGTTTGTTATGACTCTAATGGAAAATTGCCATTGTCAGAAAACAAGTCTGAGACTTTAGGGCTGCTTACTTCTCTGTGTGCCTAAGCCTGAAAAAATTCACACCTGCAGTTAATCTTGCTTAAATTTATGTCATAAGAGAGTTTCTTAAATTAGGCAAATCGATACTGGTGTGTTGGTTAATAATTATTTAATATCTGTGGTAGGTAAAATCAGATGTGCTGTTCCTTGTGGCATGATACTGCTGTGTAAAGCAGGATAAACTCATGTTGAAAAGCAGTGTGATGACCTCAGAACAGAGAGGAATAACCTACACAAAACATATTTTCAGTCCTGTGAGGTACTTCTGTCGTTTTGGATTGCAAGTGTGCTGGGAATGTGTTTAAATCCACAGTTCAGTAATGAAAGGGTTGAAGACTGAAACACTTTTGCTGAGAAGAAAGTTATTTTTACAGTATTTGTATTAAAAAAATAAATATTTTTAGGCACTGTGACTTGACTGCAAATTGTGATTTATACTCAAATCAAGAAGTTCTTTTGGGTTTTTCATGCTTTGCATATGTACACATTTCTGCCCCAATGCATTTGCAGTTCTCTTTGTTACCTGAAATATCCTACCTGTTTTAGATCTGGAAAAGTTATTGGTGGCTTTGGTAGGAACAGTGCCCTGTTGCAGTTACTAGAGGACATGAGCATCATACATGGCAATATCTGCAGGACCAGATTGTGTCTCTCTATATTTATCTATGGCCATGTTACAGCCATTTTCACTTGAAAACCTTTTCAGACAAATATGAACATGTGAAGAAGAGGAGCTAAGAAATGTTTGTGGCACTGATGGATGACATTTGTAATTTTCCATAGTTAAATCAATTTTTTAATGAAAGCTAGAGCATTCCAAAATGGATTAGACCAAGCAATTGTAAGGTTAGGATCGAATATGGTTTTCAAGGGGCAAAGTGTTGCCAAAAAGGCACAAGTGCAGACCAGCTGGAGGAGTGCTTGTTGTGTGGTTGGGTTTGTTGGGACAGGTACAGTGACAGTTCTGCATCTCCAATAAGGGCAGCAAACGTCACTTGTGTTTCACAGTTCTGTTCAGTCATATTACCTCTTGCGCTTCTGCTCAGTCACTATTAGTTCCAGAGAGAGCAGCAGTGTGCCTGGAGAGTACTTAGGTGAAAGAATATGCATTATTGAATGCATATGCAATACAAATCGACTAATTGAGAGACCTCCTCAAAGGGTAGAGAGCTCTATTGCAAGTGGGTCATCAGGTGAAGTAAAAACCCTCTTGAACTGCTCCCCACACACACTTCTGTTGAGTTGGACTCAAGTTGTTGGAGGGGAGAAACAATGATTTTTTTAATTGTGGAAATAACTTTTCCTTTGGATGGGAACACGTTCTCGATTGAAAGGACTCTTCATCACTCGGATAAGCAGACCTTGGGGTGGAATAGTGTATTTGCAAATGTTTCTCTGTAGTGGATGACAATAAGAACATGACCTTTATGTTTTCAAGTACTTTTTAGATAATGAATTTTTAGGTTAGAAATTATTCTGCATCAGCAGAGAGAGGTGTAGTTGGAGTATTTCCTTGTCTCTGGATGAGCAAGTGCTTTCCTCTGGAGCACAAAGTGGCCGGGAGCTCTGGTTCCTGTGACTCCCCTCCATGACTGAGAAGAGCTGCTGTCAGTAGATCTCATCTCCTGCCAGTTCTCCCGAGCTCCTGGGTGTACTTGGGGTTCACAGTGTGGCATTTCAAGAGAATCAGCTCTGCTGGTGGTTGTTACAATGTCCTTTATGGCACAGAGACCAATTCCTTTTTTTGTTTTTCTAAACCAAGTGTTCTGGACCTGGCGCTGGTCCTCGGCTTCTGTGTGCAGGTGTTTATTCTGAGGTTGTTTGTTCTGGCATTGCTTTGTTCTGTGGATGGTGTAATTTGATGGCCAATGTGGTAACATTCCTCCCACACTGATGTTTAATTGACAAGCCAAAAAATCCTATCGTGGTGGAACCCAGAAGAGTGACTGTGGCTGTTGACTTTCCCTTAGAACTCTTCACTCTATTATTTGAGTGTTAGAGATTGCAGTTGAGTTTGGTTTGGGACAGGCAGCATTTGGCAGCAGTCTGGGGAGTTTGACTTAGGCTGGGACACAGGACATCAAAGAACCCCCCATGCATCATTGAATGTCTTGTTCTGCTTGAGTTGAGCAACTGAATGTTGTTTTCTGTGAATATTAGCTCATATTTGAGAATTAATTTATTTCAATCCTGTCTAGACACGTCTTGTGTTCATTTTCTACAAATAGACTTCAGCAAATGGCAGGATTTACCAGATCAATATGTTTTAACTCTGCATTACAGAATCCTTGAGGACGGCAGTTGGAATTTATAATCAGAAATTAATCAGAGAGCACAGAACTTGACCCAAGCCCTATTTTATTCGAGGTAGTCCACTGAAAATATAACATAAATGTTCTTCTTTTCTTTCCTCTTGCCCTTGACAGTTTGTATGTAAAGACGTGAGTCTGAATGTGGTGTTACTTATTATTGTTGTTATTTAGTGAAGCCACTGAGCTGAAATGATAACTAATCAAAAACCTCATAATAATAAGTACACATTACTTGTGGATTACTTTTAGAGTGTTTGTTCCATTAATCCAAGTCTACTGTGTGGCTTGAAAGTAAATACATTTTGAATATCGGCATGAATAACTTAATGGTTTAGAATCACTTGAAATTTGTTGTCAATCCATCAGCTAATATTCCTTATGATAATTTGCATTCTTAATTCAATAAGTGACTTAAAGCTACTACTTATTTTCCTTCTTGTTATAATTATTTACAGCTTCCTCTGCTCATGTGGTAATATCCTTCACTTTTACATCCTTGGCTTAGAGCCAACAGGTATCAACTTTTTCCTATTTTAGTGCTTTCTTGAGACACACCCAGAAGTTTCCTGGAACTTTTAAAATATTCGATGAAATTTGAAGTGTCCAAAGCTCAGTTGTGTTGAACGAACATTTTGCACATATGTAAAATGTGCAAAAATTCTGTGAGAATCTGAGCCGGATCCAAAAACTATAACGAAAAACAATGACTTCCTTTAAGTGCTCATCAAAATGCTGCCCACACAGAGCTGCTGAACAGTCCATATGTGGCCAATGCAAACCCAGGTGTGACGTGACTGTTCCTTGTCATGCTGGATTAGTCACTTCCTGAGGACACAGCACGGATATGGGAGGACAATTTCTATGGGATTTGATGGGTCATCTGATTATCATATTTCATATTATTCTTACTAATCTTGTGCTGTGGGATAGATGGGCTTGTGAGCAGGTAAACAAGGAGAGTGCAACTGTCTTGGAAAGAGTTGGAACAAAAGATCACCCTTTTGAGAGGGTTATGCAGAGAGTTTCTAGCAAACACAAAAGAAAATTATTGCCGTGTTTAATTTTTTTAAGGCAAAAATGCTAAAAAAGGAAGGAGGAAAAGAAAGGGTAACCAGAAAATATTTCCTTCCTCCATCACTCTCCTTAAATCTAATTTTTATAAATTCATTTTGATAAATCTGAAGAGCAGGAATGCAGGCTTTGTGTCAGTGACAGAGGGACAAATAACCTAATTCTATACATTGTATTTAATGATGAAAGAGCAAACCAGCTTTGAGTCGTGGAAGCTGCTTCTCAAACTTGCCCAGAGCTTGCTCAGTAAGAGGTAAGATTAAGTTAGGTCAAGTTAGGTCCTTCATTTGACATGTAATGTGGTCTGTCTTGGTCTCAAAAAATAAAGAATGTTCCCTAGTTTAAAAAAATAACACCACAAAACCCCAAATTCGATCAAAACCCAAATAATAAAATGTGGTTCAAAATGTCTTTAATCATGAGGAGGAAGAATGAAATTTGTGTCTCTCTTTCTAAAGTACATTACAGATGACCCAACTGTCCAAACTCATTTACTATTATTAGATCTTTTCCAACCTGAGACGTGCTGACATCCTGTCTTTAATGCTCTTGTAAATTCTGAAGTAAACAGATTTCAAAGGCACTCGACTGTTAGTGTGAAGACAAGGTCAAAGAGTTGAATGACATGTCCTCCTAGTACAATAAGACTACCTATCAATCAGTTTTACTGCCAAATTCTTAAACAAGAAAAGAGAGCAGAACATGACAAAAACATACCTTGGAAAATAGATGTGCACGATGTCCATTTTAGTATCCTTGGATTAGTGCTTAATAATGAATCATTATATATGGCCTGGAAATGTGGCTGTCTCTTGTAGGAGAACGTCTTCTGGGGTTTAAAACATCTGAAAATTAGAAAAAGAATTCTAAAGGATGCATATTAAAGTAGCTAAAATAAGCAAGGTGGTTCAATTCAGCTGAAGAACTATTGTGTTTTACTATTGATAACTCAAGGATGGCCATTTACAGCTATTAAAGAGTTTTTATTTCAATTATTGAGTACTCTTCTGTAGCAGTCTGCAAGCTTCGCTCCTGATGCATTTGGCAAATTCATGCTCAGAAGTTAGTTCATTTTCCTCTATCTTTATGCTGAAAGTTTTTGGCATTTTTAAACTTGCTTATGGTGCCATTGTGTTTCATTTCATGAGACCTTCTGCGGCATTTATTCCGCAGGATTAGATTTTACAGACTGGTTAATCAATGGTAATGTTAAATACAGTCAGTCTCACTTTAACAGTAGGACACAGCCTTAAGTGAGATGGCTCTGGAAGAGGGAATTTCCTTTACCTAGTAAGTAAATATATAGAAACAACAAAAATGTGACTCAAATATTTTTATTATCACAGGGTATTAAAAATAAAAAATAAAAAATTGTAAAGGACTTCAGATGCATTCAACAGTCAAGGTTGTGTGTCCTTAGATCTGCAGTGAAGCTTTTTGATTCGTTCATTATCTCATGATGATAATGAGAGTTTGTCTCAGTAAAAAGAAAATAAGTCATTCATACCGAGAGATCCGTTTTAATCCAGCCTGCACACAAGATACATTTACATATTAATTTTCTGTATTTATACATAAATACAGAATTACACAGAATTACTGTTTGGGTTGGAAAAGACCATAAAGGTCATCCAGTCCAACCACAGTCTAACCTCACCCAACTAACACAATTTGTTGGTGTAAGATCAAGCTGGTTTAAGAGTCATGTATAAAAGATACATAATTAAATATGCCTGGTGGGACTAGTGGCTAGAATTTGGGATGTGTGCATTTATTTGTAGAGCAGTGGTGTTGTGTTAAACTTTCCCTATGAAAGTTTAACTTGATATATACCAAAAGAGAGACTTGACCACATATACCAAAACATTTGCCAAGGCTTTCGTAGGTTTAATTCCCCAAAGTTGTGGTTTAGAGTGGAATCAACCACAGCAGAAAAAGAAAAAAACTCTTTCATTGGGCAAACCCACTTTTTTTTTTTTTACTTTCTGTCTAAGCTTGACTGCTTTGTGTAACTTACTTATATTAATGTAAAGAGGAAATGTAGATAAAATGCTTTTGTGCCACTGCAAATGTAGAGTATGGGACAAACTATAATTTCAGACTTCATATCCAAGGATTTTGCAGGCCCTGTGTTGTAAGTTCTTTGCTATCAGTGAACGTGAAGGTTTCTTTTGTTAGCTTAAAAAACACGACTGCCTGTTAGGAGCTTCTTTGGCACAAGCGCACTCCAAGCAGAGTTCAGATCTGCTGAATTTAAAGACAAAACAAAATGACAAAGCTTTTGGTTTTAGTATGGTCAAGGCTATATGTGAAGTTGTGGATTTCACAGGTTCACAGGTTATTCTGCTTTGGAAGGGACCCACAGGATCATCGAGTCCAACTCCCAAGCGAACGCCCACCCAGGGATCAGGCCCACAAGTGTTGTTCCTCCCTAGGCCTTACACCTGTCTTTGTAGACCTTCTTGAGATTTCTGTTTGTATCAGCCACTGCTCACAGTTTTGTGTCATCTACAAACTGGTTGCCATCATCCCATGGATCTCTTTCTCATCATCTTGGGAGCTGAAAAATCTGCTGCTCTTCACTTGGTGACCTTCCAGCACCGCAAGGCTCCTGAAGGGTCGGTGCCCATGTCCTGCTGTCCCAGCCTCAGTGAGGGAGAGCCCTGACATCTCAGCAGCCCCACACCCGCAGACCTGCAACTGGCAGCTCCATCTGAACTTGAATAGTGGATGATAAGGGAAGGGGGAGAGCCTCTAATAACCTTCATTCACAGTATCACATTATTAGCAAGGTTGGAAGAGACCTTGGAGATCATCGAGTCCAACCTGTGACCCAACACCAACCCATTGTCAAAACCATGGCACTAATTGCCTCATCCAGCCTACTCTTAAACACCTCCATTCCTACAAAAAGAACTCTCTTTTAGACACTGCATCACTTTTTTTAATCTTCCTAGCCTCCTTTAATATTAAACAAGAACGTGATTGAAGTTTTCAGCTCCTTGAATGCTTTGAGTTCTTTTGGATGTAGAGAACTATTGTTATTATGTGTGGCTTGTTTCCACATGCATTTGAAATTACATGCCAATAATTTATAGTGGACCAAGCTCCTGCTAGGGGCAGTTAGTCACTGTCAAGTGAATGCATGTATTAGTTTGTCACCCTGGTACATATCAACCCTCTCTCCCATAAAGCACAGTGGCAGCTGTGAACACGCTCTCAGTGCAGCTCTCTTTCTGCAAAATAGATACTGCAAGGCGTGTATTCAGAAGATCCCTTATACCAAGGGCCATTGCCTCGCTGTTTTATTTTTGGAACGTTCACTAATGTGGCGTGGAAGTGCCATAGATCCATGTGGAGGTGTTAATGGCCATAAAATTGGCTGCTTCCTGTACTTGTTGCTATGAAGCACGATCTCAGTTTGAAAACTCCTGTGTAAATGCATGTATTTGTCTTAGGATTCTGTTTCCTAGCAAACTGCCACACAGTGCAGAATGTGCTGCCTTTGCTGTGGCTGGCCCTGGCAATCTGTCAGCGTAATTTATGGGAGCTCTTCGCTGCACCTTCTGCTGCTCACGGTCTCTCAGAGTCCTGCAGAAAAGGCTGGTTCTGCCTCCTAATTTTAAGAGCTGTGATGGTGGCACTGTTTGTCTCTCTTCTGGATCCCTTTTGGATTTATGTCTGGCCCAGGATTTGAAAGAGCTGCTCTTAAAGCAAAAACATCTGCTGGGGCTTTATGTGCGGCTGGCTTGCCAAGTTCAACAGCAGGCCAAGCTACAGCTGATGGGCTCAGCCCTCCACAGGTGTCACTGCAGCTCCAGGAGAGTGACTGTGAGGGACATTGGGCTGCTGGAAGCTCTGAACAAAATAAGTCAGAAAAAAAAGAGAAACCTTCAGCAACTGTAGAAGGCTATTAGGAGATGATGACTGGAGTCATTAGCAAGTGACAGAAACAAATCCTTCTGAAGTGGTTGTGAGCATCTGAATTCCCTGGTGGCCCTGGTTGCTGCAGCACCCTCATGGGTGCCTCCTCCCATCCCTACCTGCAGGGTCCCCTCTGTGTTCCTCACACTGTCAGCACAGGCAGCACAGACACACAGGGATTTTAAATGCTGTCAGGATCGTGTTTAATCATCTGAACGCTTTCACTGTTCAGAAGCATCGTGGCAACCTCAGGCACAGGTGAGGCAGGTGTTGGTTTTTACATGAACTTCTGTTGCAGAGGAGGAATTCAGAACAATGCCTTGTTCCTGATGTAATGATAATAACTTGAATTAATTACTCCTTTGACATGGGGGACGTGGGAAGTGATATCCTGGATGAACCTGAGCTCCATCTCAGCACTGCCCAGCCTCCCTCCCTGATGTGAACTTGGAGTTTTGGAGGAGCATTGCCAGAAAACTCAACACAAAACTGTGGCTCTCTAATACGCTCAGCATTGATACCTTCCAGAGTCTATTTTTCTGTATTTACTTATTATTTAAGATTTTTATTCTTTATAAAAATATCCAGTTACTCCCTTAGCTCTGCCAAGCCTTTGGCTTCAGGTACAGAACAGCACAGTCTAATTGCTGACAAAACATTGACTTCATTTACCTTTTTATAAAGTGCTACAACCTGGCCATGTAGTTCATTCCCCCTTTCACCTTCCCCACAGCAGTCATAAAATGGAGGTCAGCACTTCAACAGCTTTAACTTGGAGTTAAAGAGGAGTTCTTCTTGCTGAAGAGTGAGGAGCAGACTGTTGTAGTTGGCAAAGTCCATTGCTGGAGGAACAGATAATTACATGCGAATGTGCACATACAATTTATTAAACTATTATCAGTTATTTTTTAATTTTGTGAATGTTCTCATTCCAACCAGTTCTATCCAGTGATTACAGGAAAAATTTGCTGTTCTGGTCAGAAAGCACGAGGCCAAATTCTCTCATATATCCCAGCATGCTTCTTGCCTTCCAAGGAGCTGCCTGACTGAGAAGAAAGTTTTCTCAGAAATACATTAGCTGTGTTTAGTGGTTTACGTGAAAAGCCTGGGCTGTGGGAAATACCCAACATTTTTCCATGGTGGAGAATTTAAATGTTCCTTGAAAAACTCAAGAAAGGGTTCTTAAACCATCTCCTTTCCCCGAAGAACACAAGCATGAGAGAAGAGAAATATTCCTCTGTAATGACTCATTTTCATAAAAGACCAATCATATTGGCAGTGATATATTGGTGTTTCCACTCCTGGCAATACAGTTAACAGACAGAATTTTATTGAGTTGCATTTTAGCAACAAAGACTTTTTTGTTTCTTTTTACGTTTCCCAAAATTGAAAAGAAAGAAAGAAACAAACAAAGCAAAGAAAAGAGATTTTCATTATATAGGAACCAAGTATCAATTTCTTTTCTAGCTGGTGATTAAATAGTTAAGTAAAGCCTCTGGGCTCAGGACTGTTTCTTGGGATAAATGCATCCATCCTAACTGTTAGTTACACAGTGTGTTGAATGCAATGAAGAAATTGTGGTGAGAAATCTTTTCCCTATTTCCCACAGTTTCATTCTCATTTACTGCTCCCTCAGACAGGTCACCACAGCTGTTAGTGGGAAGGGGTTGTAAACAGGATTATTGAAATGAGCCAGGTTAAAATCAAGGCTTCAAACCCATTAACTTGGATGTGAATAATTTCAGTCATATTGGAATGGTCTGCCCAGGGAGGTGGTGGAGTCGCCATCCCTGGAGGTGTTTAAGGTCAGACTGGATGAGGAGCTCAGTGACGTGGTCTGGATGGTGGGGAGTTGGACTGGATGATCCTGGGGTTATGGCTGCAGCTAAAAGAAGCTAATGTGGTGTTTTGTGGGCCTGTGGAATGTGAAGGCTGATTATGGGAGCTGTGCAGCAAAGCAGTGTGGAACTTGAAAATATAACTGATAAACAGTGATTATAAGCTAATGAGCAGGATGGTTTTGGTATCTTGAAGAACTAATGAAGGACTGAAAAAGATAACTGTGGTAGTGTACAACGAGACTGTGTGGAGTAGGAATGTTTAAATACAGCACTGAGAGATATCCCAGGTAATCACAGAATATTCTGAGTTGGAAGGGACCCACAAGGATCATCGAGTCAGTCCTAAAGACACAGTGCTACTGACTATTGGAGTTTAAGAGTGTGAGTGTGTTGTACAGAATAAGTAAGTAATCTAAAACAGCACTGAAGTGAATGACAGAAGATTCAAGTAAGGGAGAAAGTGATAGTGTACATAAGTCCATGTTGTATAATTAAAGTATCTGCATCAAGTAACACCCTCATCTGGACAAAGAGCTCTGTTTGTCACCTTTCTTGATAAGAAATCATGAATGGTTCCTGTACTGTGCGAAACATTGGGTCCAGACAGGATGATTCCTGGAAAATGTGGACTTCAAAGTGCTTTCTTCAAAGGTAATTTTAATATCAGAATAGAAGATTGTGGCCTGTCCTGCCAGTGTGGGGCCCAGTGAGGCTGTTAGGTTCCTTCAGGTCTCACTCAATGTGAAATGCATTTTTTTGTTGTTGTTTCATTGGAGTTTTTGCATGTGGAGTTTTTTAGGTCAGGACTTTACAATCAAATATATATGGACTTTATGGCTGTAAAAAATGGAAGGAGTATAAATGCAAAATTCCACCATGTCCTGTAAACATCAGTGCATTACAGAGCAGGTCACTAGACCTACAAAGGGTGTTGTGATTATCCACAGCTCTTAAAACTATCTGTGTTATCAGGTATGTGATCAATATATGTTATCAATAACGGATTGATAAGTGAAAACAGAACATGTTCATCTTTGTAGTGCTCTTGGGAAAAGAGGGTAAAGTCTGTATTGCTAAATGTGAAGTTGCCAAACTATTTATATGTTATTTCTTGCCTGTGCTGTTGGTTCTTTAGTGTAAAAATGGATTAAGGAGGAAAAATGAGTCACTTCCAAAAGGCTCAACTTTTCTGGAAAGTGGAGAGAGGTATTTCCAGAAAGTGCTCCTGCAAAGCTGATAGCTGATGAGTAATCTGTTAATTGGATTGCTGGGTGTTAATTGGATTTCTAGAAGTCCTACTCTTCTACAGCCTTTGAAGAAACTTTCATCTGCATGAATTCCTCAACGTATGAGTCAGGCATTGGAATCCAATCTCGCAATGTGTTTGTACTCTGAAGAAAGACTTTGGGGTTTTGGAGGCTTTTTGTTGCTGTTTGAAAGGATTTTATAAGGCCAACCAGAGTCTCTGCAATTTCCACATTGGACGTGCAAGAGCCCTTGAAGTCCCCTGTGCTGTTTAAGTGAAGAAGAAATGTTAGTGTTCAACTTCTTTAATGAAATTCCTCTGGTTGCTTCCCTTTCAGTCGGTTTGTCCTGGAATTTGTTGTTGGAACTTCGGATGCATCTGGTTTAGATCCTCCACCAGCCACTTCTTCATTACTCTTCTGTCCTATAGGTATCTATGTTCCGTACAGGCATTTGAGGAATAGTAGATAGTGTTATCTCTATTTTTCAGATGAGGGACCAGAGCACAAAGGAAATAGATACATGTCTGTGACAGAGAAAGAACCGAAAATAATTTCTCCTGTATTTTCAAGTTCATGCTGTAAATCCTGGACTATTCTGTTGACAGGAAGGAGGGAAAGGCAAGAAGACAGCATTTGCAATACAGTCTGGAGAAAATTAGGTGGGAAGCAGTCCAGTGAGTTTTATGCACAGATCCACTTTTCCTTGATCCTGTAACGTGCAACTCAGTTGAATCTTTTTTTATCCACGACTCACCAATGATCTAAACCAGCAGATATTTGGTATTTTTGTTACAAGTTTTTCTTTTTGTTTCACCGTTTAAGTAACCCATGAGTTGTTTCAAATCTCTTCATTGTTGTCTTTCAGAATTTTAAGTTAATGGGGCTTGTCCAGTATGGCTCATTTGACTAGGAGGGAGCTTGAATTAATCTTCAGGAAGAAAAGGTAGATGAAATTTGATGAACGGGTGTATTAAGCATTCCAACCATTGTTTTTCTAGTGTGTGGGTCTTCAATTTATTTAAAAAAAATTGAAACATCAACAACAAACTCCAAACAAACCAACAAAAAACAACAACAACAACAACAACAACAAAAACCAAAAGGAAGACAGCGTTTTTATGTTTCTGATATATTTTTAAATACCTACTCATATATATATTCTGGAAAAATAACTAACAATGAGCAGTATTGAATCATAGGTGTGAGTCACTGGTGGAGAGCTGTATAATAATAGTGAAATTTAGACAGTCAAGCATTTGGTTCATGTCTCTGTTGGTATCTGTTAAACTTCTTCTTTTTGCAGTATTTCTGTTGGAAAATGTCCAGATCCAGTGTTTAGACACAGCTCCAAATTATGTTAGGCATAGATTTATTTTAGCTCAAATACAAAAAAAATTACATTTTTAAGGATGAGACCTAAATTTACTCAGAGCTCAGGGGCTTTGGGAGTTTTATTTCATCAGGGTACATTTCTGCATCACTTGGAATTTTCCCAACTATTTTTTTTTTTGAGCTCACAGTATTGAAACAAGCCCAAAAGACCTAATTATATCTGTGCTGTAATATCATTATACGATTTTGAGGATTGTTATCCGGACCTTCTGTTCTTACAGTGACAACAAGCAAAACTGAAAATATATTGTCCAGTAGGAAGGAGAAGAAAACTCCCCTGGCCTTTCAGGGGAGGGAAGGGGAGATAAGAAAGGAACCCCATTGTCTGTTCCAGTAAAAAGGAGGAAAGTTTTACAACAGGGCTCTCCCACAACAGGATTGGAATAGGCATGCACTGAGATCCCAGAATTACTCCTCCTCACTCTGACTGGAACCCAATAGTGCAATTACAGGGAGCTCAGTTCTAGCTGTGAGCTCTCAGTTCTAGTTCTTTATATATGCAGAGCCAGGGACTTGGAACTTATATCTCAAGTGTAAAAGTTGGGGTGACCTGTTTCCTCTGTGTTATAGCAGATGTGCACAATCAGTTATTTTGCACAGTGCTTCCCTGGAATGATGTCCTTGAACTGTGTCCTCTCGTACATAAATATCTCGAAGAGTAGCTGATGTTCCTGGGCTTCCTCAAGTTTCAGCTATAACAAAAAAGGCTTGGAAATCTGAGTAGATTTCTCCATAGCTCCACAAATCTTCAAATCTGGGTCTTCCTGCTTAGGCATGGTATACTTTTAGAGAGATGCATTAGCCTATTGCGTCTGGTTGGAACTGGATGTTTTCTACCCCTTGAGATTCCTATTTTGTACCATAAAATAAAAGATTTTCGACTATATCGTTTTTCTACCTTTGTCTGAATATATCATGGTTACCTTAGTGCACTCCTTTTTTAAAAACCTTCATTCTTTTTTTTTGCAGTACCTTTTAAAAGTCACGAGAATTCAAAGAGGAAATTTTAGGCTGGAACTTTTTATCTTGGAAATGTGTTATCTTCTTTGGGCTTCCTGCCCATACTTTTTCCATACCTTGATGCAGTTGCCACCACCATCCTTCCTGCTGTGTCACTCTCCAGTGGTCCCATTGTATGAATCCTGGAACTGTCTCTTCAAGTAAATTGAATCATCTTTAAGGTTCAGAGAATTATTTCAGGATGTTATTCCTGAGCGAGCCACTGACCTGATATTCTTTTCTCAAAGGCTGGGTTATGTTTCCATCATACATACTTGTTCTGCATGATTTCAGTACATCTGCCTGAAGTCAGTATTTTAGTCTTTGCTTTAATTTCCTTTCTGTCAAACACTGCTGGCATTGGGTTTAGCACTGTCCATCCTATTCCCCTGAGAATTTTAATTAGTTCTGTACTGAACACCCAGTACACTGCACTTGTATGCACTTGATTTCTACATAATTATTTGTCAAAGCTGAATGGCTGTGATTCCATTAACTTCTGAAATGCATTGCTGCATATCTGCAGAGGAAGCAACATGGGGGGGATCAAATCCATTCAGATACCAGTATGAAATGGTTAAACTCTCAGCTGAGTGTGTTCTGTGTGTTAAAGGCTTGTAACTAGTCAGAGTTTTTTGTCTGGTAGCAAAGGAATAAAAAGAAGGTAAACGTGAACCCTTCTTTACTTGGTATCCCTTAGGACCTGATCCAGGCACACCACTTGGCCTGGGATTTGGTTTTTCACTTTCTTTCTCATTGTATTCCATGATGCTCCTACCAACTTCAGCAGTGACTGCCCTGGGCAATGGGAGCCCATCTCAGAGTAACATGAACATGGTAAAGTGGGGATATAGGACAGAAATCACTGCACAGGCAACCCTCAGTGTCCCACTGGGGGGAACAGAGGTCTCCTTTTGGTTTTCTTGGCCACGAGACCTGCTGCATGTTCCAATCATTTGAAGGATGCAGAGGTACTGGGCAGGGCACCTTCAGCCCTGTTCGTAAAGGAGATTGTTATTCCAGTGAAAAACAAGAGTGGGATTCCTCATACCTCCTATTCTTGGTGAGGAAGGGACAAGTGCCTTAAATGTATCCAGATCCCTTTCCAAATGCAAAATGAATAACTGCAAGTATAGAACAAGCAGGGTTTCATCCAGAGCGATTTAAATTTGAATGTGACTTGCTTTGAATTTCATCAACATTTTCTTATACTAACGTTTTACTGGCCTGTTCTTTTGATAATTGACATTGGCAATACAAATGAGTGAGGCATTTAGTGCCATGGTTTGTCTAAATGGGTTGGTGTTGGGTTACAGGTTGGACTCGATTATCTCCAAGGTCTCTTCCAACCTTGCTAATACTGTGATACTGTGATACTGTGAGTAGCACGGAAGCCATTTTTCACTGGAGACTTTTCAGGAATATGAAGCAAATTCGTCAGAGCACCCACATTTGAAATATTGACAGATACACGTGTGTGTGTGACATAGCGATGGCCAAGCACTGGCCTTGGTTTTATTCATCCAGGATTCAGTGATCCTCTGAAAAAGAGCTGGAGGAGTGGATGGATACATTTACCAATGTAATTCTGGTAGAGGTCCAATGTGAGGCTTCCAGATCTCAGGCCACATCCTTCTCTTATGCAACGACAAGCTCTGAAGTCAGCACTGCTTTTCCTGCATGGCTGAGGAGGTGCTGTTTGTCCTTGCCAAGGATCCTCTGCTGTGCACAGCTCTTTCTTCCCACCTTGTGGGTGGTGATGGAAAGGTGCACACGTCGGATTTCTGTCACTGCACAGAAAAAAAATCAGCAAAACAGCACTGCAAAATCCAGACAGAACTAGCCATGCTTCTTCAAACCTGGAATGATACCCTGAGTAGAGGCAGGTTTCTTTTAGCAGCTAGTGAGCATTGAAAAGTTAAAAAAAGATGGCATAGAAGCATTGAAAATGGATAGTTGGAGTCACAAAATGAGAGGTTTTTTTTGCAGAGTTTCAGTGCTGTGAACCCTTTAGAAGAGAACACTTACAGATGTTTGGTTTCTTCCAGGTCTTCAGATTTTGGGACATTATACACAAAGTTGAATCTACAGCCTGGGATTGCCACTGTTATTGACAATTTCTACATTTGTCCCACCAACAAAAAAAAGGTATGTGGCAAAAAAAAAAAGTGACTTTTGATAGTACAGGTGAGATTCTGCAACTGCGTAAAATGTATTTTACAGGTTTTCAAAATACAGGCGATTGGTTTGCACAATGCTGCAGATGACCTTAGATGCCTTTGTGACATATGGAAGGTGGATATTTATTGTTCCTGAATAATATAGAAAGAAAAAAAAGTGCCTTTTTTGGCATTGGCATCATGATGGTCATTGAAAACTTTTGAGGCCATTGACTCTTGGCAATGAAGCTTTTGTGGAGTCGGAGTTTTCCATGGAAAAGGAAAAGGAAGCTCTGTAGGTTTTCACACATCCCAGAAGGTTCTGGCACTCATTCAGCTTCTCCAGACTTTATGCACAAGGTTCTTTGCATGTTCCTTAATATAAAGTGTAGGGATTGTGTGGGCTGTCATTGAGAATGATGTTTATCCTGTGTAAGACCTTAAAACCCCTCTTCTTGAAGCTCTTTCTTAAAGGCTGTTCCTGTATCATTACCAAACCCAAAAGCTTTTCATGGAACCTGGGAAAATGAAGTGGGCTTTTTAAGTGAGAGCAAAATTGACCTATTGAGTGTATTACAATGGGGGTAATATTAGAAGCAACAGGAAGAGTGATTATGAGAAAAACACCACAATAACAACCCTTCTGTGCTGGAAAAATTCCCATGATTTAAACAGCAAGAACTGCAAAATACAATGTGAACAGCACAAGCACAGTAGGTCTGTCATGAAATAAGAATTTTCTCTTGGTAAGGGCCTTTTAACTCCAGTGGAATACATGGATTTCAGGTAGAGGCCACTGATTGGAAGGACAGTGTTAGTTGTGTTTGTCTGTCTGTTTTGCTTAATGAAAAAATCAGTGGAACTCAGTGGTGCTGCCTGAATGATGAAGTACATGTTTTATTTCTTTTGAAATTGTCACCGGCGTTTTTGTGCCCAGGATATGCTGTGTCTGAGACCAGTGATACATTTTTAATCTGCTGCAAAGCCAGAAATTAATTTTTTTGTTGCTTGAAGTGGAACAACCACCGAGCATGAAGTTTCTTCAAATTGTGTCTCTTAGAGATAAAAGTCTGCTCGTTGTTTCAAGTCCAAAAGAATGAAACCAAAGATTTTTAGGCCTCTCAGTTTCTGGAATAAAGACTGAAAGGATGAGATGGACAAGTGCCCTGTAGAGGATTTTTCCCAGCTCAACCAGCTACAATATCAAATCCCAGCCAAGCACAGGGGATCATTGAATCCAACTCCCAAGAGAACACCCACTAATATCATATTGAAATCCATCTGATGTAGAAAGACATTAATGGGGGAGATATTTGAATACTTTTATATTAAATATTGTTCCGTGCTTTAATTCCATTTACCAATTATAGTCCTCATCTGTGAAAGAACTGATATTGCCCATTTAATGCTCATCATTTCCACTTCAATGTCATCACAGCATTAACCACACCTGATTTTAGCTCAGTGGAATTTAAGTCTCAGGTTAAGCTCTCTTCCTCTACAGTCAAAGGAGGAACGTGGGTGCCTCCAGGGAGCTCGTGCTGCTAAAATCATAGTTCTTTATAGTTATGAGAATAAAATTGATACGTCTTGTGAGGTTTCTGTAAGTGACTTGGTGACTCTTGTGGGTCTGAACAAAGTCTACATGTGGCTTCCTACAAAGATATCCAGAGTTGGGTTATGGTGACTATGTCCCACACTCAGGACCTGTGGGTGCATCTCATCTCTTCCCATGGACTTGTGCACCTTCAGGTTCCTTAGATGGTCTCAGATCTGGTCCTCTCTTGCCATGGGCAGTTCTTCATGGTCCCAGTCCCGGCCTTTGCCCTCTCTGACTTGAGTGGTGTGGCTGGAGCACTTGCCAGTGAGGAGATGAACTCCATCCCAGAAAAATCTGGCATAAGATGGGGCATATTTTTGTTTGGTTTGGAGTTCAATTAGATGAAATATCTTCTGGAAGGCTGCAGTCTACTTCTTGTACTGACATTATTTCTTCAGTTCATACCTGCTGCTATACCAGTTGCTGGAGTGACCTTGGCTTTCACTCAACTTGCCTTCACTCTGTGAGCTGCAGTTTTACTGTGCAGACCAACAGACTTACCACTGAGCTTTTTGCAGCAAATGTGAAAGTGTGTGGGTAGTTTTCAGTCCCTGTGAGTTACTCTAGTTTGCTTTTTCTTAAGATGTATTGAAGATAAAATATTGAAAATAAAAAAATGGATACTTCTTATCTTTCCTACCCAATTGTTTAAGAAGTTGAAATTCGACAGAATGACGATGCTGTTGTTGAAGAGGCACGTCAGCAGATGAAAAAAGAAAGTTCAACATCCTGTTCCACACAGTGCTAAATGGAAAAGGGTTTGTATAAAAAGGAGACAAACCCTAACACCAAAATTATAAGGTAAAATATAGGCATGATGGGGATTGTGAAGGAGCTGGAGGACGCATGGAAATAATTTATCAAAGCCACTAAATCCACGCAAGAAGTGACACTTTCCTTTCCTCTCTCACCCTTCTGTGAGCAAGTTGTGTTCAAGTCATGTTCCTTTGTCTAAATGAAGAACCAGAAAGGAGCTGTGTCAAGGTCGTGAGCACACAAACTTTTGACACTCGAGGTACATTCATTCCCTCTGTCCCTCTGTCTTTTTCTGGCTGAAGGCAGCAGAACTCCGAGGCAGAGGTTGTGTTGCTGCGGTTACCACCGGACTCGAGCTATAAACCCCAGTTTTGACAAGGAATGATGACAAATCTCTGTGTGTGGAGCTATAAAGAGCTTTGTGTATTGCTCTGAACGGGCCTCTCTGATGAAATCATGGGGTGGAGATGTGAACCGTGGCTGTGTTATTTACTATCCTGAGCTGGGCTGCAGTCAGGCAGCTGCACAAGTAGAAAACGTTTTCACCTGCCTGCAAACGACCGTGTAGGATCACCCTAAATTCTGTGAAACAATGGAGTAATTGGCGAGGTAACACTGTAATGAAGAGTTTGCACTTCCTTAGGATGCATTAATATTTGCATTCTGCCTGGTTTTAGTGTAAGTAATGTAAACCCGCAACTAAAGACACTGAAACTGCTCTTCTGATATGGTTTGGCAAAGTTACAGTATCACAGTGTAGAAAAGGCTGGAAAGGACCTTGAAGATCATCTAGTCCAACCTATAATCCAACTAACCTATCCTCTACATCTAGATCATATCACTCGGTACCTCATCTAGCCTCCCCTTGAACACCTCCAGTTGTAGAATAATGAAGGGGGTTCTTCCATGTAAGCTCTCTGATGCTTACTTCTCCTTTGGAAGCCATTTTTCCTTGATCTGTGGCATGAAATAGTTTTACCCTATGCAGGACTTCAAGTGCTGGGCAGTGATATTTGTTCCTGGGCTTTAAATGACAGATTTTACATGATTATCTACTTTTCAGTGACTCCTGTATGTGCAGAAATACCATAATGTGTCACGTAGGGGAAATATTTGTATTCTCTATCTTCCAAAACAATACATAGTTGGAATTTGGAAGTGATGCACATGATTTGTAGAGCATGGGGTGATGGTTTCTGTGGTGTCAGTCTGGAGTCAGATGAACAAAGTAAACTCTTCCTATGGAAGAAAAAAGTTAGCAGAATTCAGTTTCACTAAGCTATCAACAAAATAATTAACCTTTTTTTTGAGGCATATATGCTGTTGGATGTAGAAATTACATATTTGCTTTAATTCTCTCTATACAATGTTTCTGGGGAGGAGTTGAGTGAATATACTGATTTTTTTCCCCCCTCCATTCAGTGCATGTTTTAATTTTAATTCATGCTAATGCAGCTGCTGCATCCATCCTTGTGTTTATATCCTTTTGGAAAACAAGCAGCCAAGCAGTTTGCATTCAGTCTTTTCATATTAAGAGAAAATAAATGTTGATTTTGCCTACACCAACTTATTAGTTAAATGGGTTGAACACTTGCATTTCCCAGCTGTCACAATAACCAATAGCTGCATGTTTTCCCAGACTAAAAGGCAAGATGACAAATGTGTGTTCTTGCTTGACAAACAATGCAAAACACTTGAGATAGCAATAAGGATATAGGCTCAATACCTTAACCCCTGATAATTTAAAGTAGTATGAATTACACATCACAAAAGAAGTATTTGGCACAGCTCTAAAAGCATTTCCCGAGATGCAATTGGCTTGAGCAATGTTTGTAAGCACTTACAGATAAATACAGTCCTAGATCATTTTGACATTTGTCTTTCAGAGCAGAACAACTGGCAGTGGAAGTTGTCAAAACGCAGTACGACAACATTTTGTTGTAAAGAATAATTCTACTCGAGTATCATTTTCCTCAGAGGCCATCCCAGAACCTCTGCAAACACAGCAGAGTTATCTTACAGTTTTATTACCTTACACTACCAGAAGTATGCCCAGGATTTGATTTTTCATCAGTACTTTGCTAGTAGGTGGGTTGCTGTGAGAGGCAGACCTGGGCAGGAATCCCAGGTTTTATCCAGACAGAGCTGACAAGCTCTTGACAACCAGGAATCCCAAGTGGGACTCAACAGTTTAAAACAATCAGAGCTTTCACTGAGCTGTTTCGTGGAGTCACCATCCCCAGCAGAGGTTGGTCCAGCACCACCAAAATCAGGACATGCAGGAGGAGAGGATTTGATGGATGCTGTTTGATGGGGTGAGAGTGCGTATATGTTGAAAAAAAGTAGGTTAAAGCTTTGAGAAACCGAGAGCTGAACAGTTGAAAGTTCAAACTCTGAATTGCATAATCACTAGAAATCTGGCTATGGGAGGAAGTATTTGATCTATTTACTGTTTCCATGGAGGCTGGGGGCCACAGCTCTCCAGTCAGACTCATTTCTGCTATGGTTGAGAGACCAGGGCTTTTTTTGCATGTTGTATGTAAACAGGGCTGCATAAAAAATATGTAACTTTTCCCACAATAAGCTTCAGGAGAAACTTGTAAAGCACGGGCTGGAAAGGAACATTTTATGCTGGGTCACAAACTGGTTGGAAGGGCGAGCTCAGAGGNTGGGCAGGAATCCCAGGTTTTATCCAGACAGAGCTGACAAGCTCTTGACAACCAGGAATCCCAAGTGGGACTCAACAGTTTAAAACAATCAGAGCTTTCACTGAGCTGTTTCATGGAGTCACCATCCCCAGCAGAGGTTGGTCCAGCACCACCAAAATCAGGACATGCAGGAGGAGAGGATTTGATGGATGCTGTTTGATGGGGTGAGAGTGTGTATATGTTGAAAAAAAGTAGGTTAAAGCTTTGAGAAACCGAGAGCTGAACAGTTGAAAGTTCAAACTCTGAATTGCATAATCACTAGAAATCTGGCTATGGGAGGAAGTATTTGATCTATTTACTGTTTCCATGGAGGCTGGGGGCCACAGCTCTCCAGTCAGACTCATTTCTGCTATGGTTGAGAGACCAGGGCTTTTTTTGCATGTTGTATGTAAACAGGGCTGCATAAAAAATATGTAACTCCCATGTCATTGTCATATTCTAACTCCTTGTAACCCTGCCAGTGAGTCAAAGGCAGCATCAGTGTTACTGTTTTATTTGAGTAGACCCTCTCTCTTAACCAGTAGACAATTTTCTACGTAGAGTGATGGAGGAACAATTGGTCTGGTTTCCATGAGAATTTTGCAAACACCTTCTGTGCATTTTCTCTCTCCTGTTCTTGTATGTGCAGAGCTACAAAGGAATCCCCAGCTTGTTTTGATCAGATATATATTTGTCTTTGAATACTTTTTTTGTATTCATGGCTACTAAAACGTTGAACCACGCAGTCTGAAGCTCCCTCTGAAACTTTTTATGTCAATTCTTCCCTCCTTGAACCTATAAATATTCTGTAGCCCAGCATTTGAAGTACATTGTGCTTAAAGGCTGCACTGCATTTAAAAAAAAAGGGAGAAAACAACCAAAAAATCCCCACCAAGGCAACAACGCTGAGTGTGACAACACAAGGGACTGCCATGACCAGCATGTGGGTTTCCCATGGCAAGGAGGATAATTGCTCATCAAGGTAGGGGTTGTTAATTTAGCTATTGGGCTAAATAGCTGCACACATGAATAGACATTCTGTGTTATTTTCCTATCCCGTCGTTCATTTGGTGCTTGGAGATCTCAATTGAAGTTTTTGAGACTGACCTTCCGCTGTGATTTTGTATTCTAATATGCAACTTTGGCATGCTTTTGTGCTCAGGCATGCAATTATTCTCAGCAAAAAATAGACCTGTCTTTGCTGCATGGTTATTATAGATGTTTTTGTTCTGTTTTTATGAATTTCCTGTCTAAAACTCATTAGTCATAAAAGCAGACCAACAACTACTAAAAAGCTATGATGTTAAATTAAGTTTACTGTAGTGAAACCAAAAATAAAATGACTAGTTGGTGGGAGTACAACATAAAAAAGATTTATGTGAAAATGGAAAAGACCTCTGAGCAAGTGTTAAGAGACCATTGTGCATAAGATTCTGCACTTGAGAGACATCTATTTCCCTCCCAGTAATTCTGGGAAGAGAAGGAATCCAAGCATCCTATTTGCAGCAAGGTTTTATTTCCTATTATGATGAGCAGGGGTCATTGATTGGAGAAATAGGAGCAGTCAATCAGGAGCACGGAGCAGAAAGCAGGTCTGGAGCAGCAGTGTGCTGTTCAGGGAATGGCTGGTCAGGGGCACTGCAGTTGGGAGCACACAGAGGGGTTTTGATTTGTTACATCTGGAAAGAAAGGTGATTTTTCAAAATTTAGACTGGGCCGTACTTTCAAAACTCATTATTTTAAAATGTAAATTCTTATGGCCAGTTCTAAATCTGAGCCATACACCAGAGGAAAATACAAAGCAGGCGTGGCCATATGTGGATGTGCTGTGCAGGACACTGGACAAGATGTGGGTTTCCCTTGTCCAGCCTGCCCAATGTGCTCATTGACCTGAAAGTATCACAGTATCACAGTATAAGCAAGGTTGGAAGAGACCTTGGAGATCATCAAGTCCAACCTGTAACTCAACACCAACCCATTGTCTAAACCATGGCACTAATTGCCTCATCCAGTCTGACCTTAAACACCTCCAGGGATGGCGACTCCACCACCTCCCTGGGCAGACCATTCCAATGAGGGATCACTCTCTCTGGGAAAAACCTCTTCCTGACATCCAGTCTAAACCTCCCCTGGTGTAGCTTAAGGCCATGTCCTCTTGTTCTGGTGTCTCTGCTTGAGATACCAACCAAGGGGAAAACCAAACTCAACTAATCAACCAGAATTTTCCGTGGTAGAACTCTAGACCTGAGCGAGTCTCTCTCTCATGAGAATGTCATCCTGGAAGATCTTCTGATGCAAGTATGGAACCTGCAAAATTAAATATAACAAAGAGCCAAGTCATAGTATCTGGGGTAGTGTCCGAAGGAGAAGGTGTCCTTATGAAGAGTGAATACAGTTGCTGAATCTGGGTGATTTCTGTCACAGATCAAACCAGAAAGGAAGAGGTGGTTGTGTTGGCGCAGCTGAGTCTTTGCCAAAGGCAAGAGGAGAAAGGCTGCTTGTAAAGAGGAAATGGTAAAGAATTAGTGACAAGAATCTTATGGTACTCATTAAGTATTTAATTGGTTGCCCAGTGTGCTTGGATGAAATGGGTACAGGTAAATCCACAGAACAGAGTCAGATTTGTGCTAAACTGGGGTATGCAAGATGAGAGTTCTCTGTGATTAATTTAGATTATTTTATCATTTACAAATTATCCAGGGTCTTGAGATTACTGTTGTCTAATTATTTAGTGAACATGCCTAGAGGTTGTGTCAAGGTTCCTGTGTTGCAGATGGGAAGAAATTGGGAACTCTCACCTTAACTCAGACTCCAACCACAGGAACAACCAATCATGTGGAGGAGGTTCTATGAAAACTCCTAAAGAGTATTTGAAGAAAGACCATTAATGCCAGGGGTAAAACTGGTGCTTAAACCACTCAGCTGCTGCAACCTGGCTGTCATGACACAAGGATCTGTACAAAACTTCTAAATTAACGCGGAAATTAAGTATTCCTGTGATTTTGTTTCTTCCACTCTCTTTCTGGCATTTGCTAGAAGAGATGGATATAACTTTGCTCACCCAAATTTGTGGAAAGACAAAACAGAATTTGAATTTTTGTTTGTTTGCTTGTTTGTTTTTGGTTTCTTGCACACCACATGTTTCTGTTAGGCAGAGAAAGATTCTTCCTCCTGGAAACTGAAATGTCTTGTGTTCAATTAAGTCACCTTGGAAGCTACAATGGTTTTCTTTCTTCCCTTTCTGAGCATTGCTTCTTCCTACACCTGAGAAGCAGGTTCTGGACCAGATTAAATCTCTTTTTTTTCCAAAGTGATAATTACTAAAGAAAGATTTTATGTATGTATTTTGAAGAATGTAGCTAATGGTCTATGTCTCTAGTAAAAAATTGCAATGCTCTTGGGGTAATAATTAGCAGTCTAATTATTGAAATGGGTTTCAGATTTCACTTTAAAATGCTCTCATCCTTTTCTAGAAAACATTAAGTCTATGCAAGGAGACCTGGTGGAAAGGTCTGTCAATACTGTAAATATCAGCAATCGAACATATGAAGTATATTTTGGAAAGAAAAAATAAAATATCAGAGTGGTTAATATTTCCAGAGTGGACTGAAATTTAAGCAGTATTTTCAATTTATTGATCATTATTAGCTTTAAGCAAGGACCAGGTAAAATTTTACACTTTGTGTTGTTGTTTTGGAGGATTAAATATGTGACTAAACAGAATTTGGTAAAATATTCATCAATATCTCTTCTTAGACAATTCACAGAATTCACTTTTTACTAACACTTATCTACTATAAACCAGTTACCATGTGAAGCATGGCTGTGTTAGGAAAGATCAGATTTTTTTTGTTAATACCCTGAAAAACTCTGGAAAAATTATGTCTTGACTTCCAAGTAAAAATAAAAAAGCTTGGACAAGATTTGATGGAGCCAAGATAAGGAAAACCACTGAGATTAAGTGAAATATTTTGTCTGAGTTGTGATCCTCTTAAATGTAGTATTTTATGTCAGAGTTTACTTATGAAAATAATAAATACTCCTAATAAAAATTAATATTTGGCTTCAGTAACTTGTCAAAATTAAAAACATGGCCTTTGCTACTTTAGCATTTTCGGACCAAAATTTATTTTTTTCTGAAAGTTCCCTGACATTTTAATGGCCTGTAAAGTGCCTGAATCTTATACATTTTTTACTCTGGTGAATTTTCGACTTCCATCATATTTAGAACTCTGGGTTTATCTCAAAGCTATAAGATTTGAATGAATTCAAATGCTTTCATTTGTTAGTAAGGGGATTATCACCTTCCTCTGTATTTTTTAAACTAAGATGTTAAGGCAAATTCATTAGTCTGACAGTCTACAGGTGAGATTATGTTTTCTATTTTCTTGTGCTCAGTGGTCCATGATTTAGGTAATTGCCAGTGTATTTATCTCTTCTGAGCATTTTAATAGGACAATTTAATAGGTTTTGTCTGTGGTGTTTTCTTACCCTCTCCCTTGTCTGCTCTTCAACTTCAGTTGCTGGTCCTTACCCCAGTTGTGTCACCTGCCGTGGCATTTAACCCTGCTCAGAAATGTGACCCAGGAAACAACAGGCAGAGGCTGAATCTCTAAAGGTTCATGATGGCAAATATGTTTATTTAAAAACCAGCAAGTTTGTGCCTTCTCTGCAGGTCAGTTCTGAGCTGCATCCAACAAAATTATCCCCAGCGAACACTGTGGTGGTGAACTGGCAGTGACACCTACTCTGGATTTTAGCAGGAGCCTTCAACAATTCTTAAAGCTGTAGCAATTTTTAGTAGATCTTAGAAAAATGGAGAATAATATAAGAATGCACAATAAATAGGAAGTTTACTTTTTAATCTAGCAAATATATGTTGAGGGTTGCACAGTGAGACGCTGTTGTAATTTTCAGCTGAACGGTTTCAGTCTTCAGCTGATTTTCTTCTCTTAAAGAACCATAAAAACCAGGAGGAAACCTCCAATTTAGGCTTGCCCAGCTCTGTTGTAGCACAGTGTATGGTAATCAGAGGTCCTCCAGCTTGGTGACCTTTAATCCAGGGCTGTTGTTTAGCAGTTCACAGTTCTGCAATCTGGCCTTTCACGTGTTTGGAGTATTGATTTTCTGGAGAGAGAAGACTGCAATAATAACCTGGGGAGGTCTGGCATCCCTGTGACCTGGTTTGCTTTTATTCCTTGTGTCTCTGGTCAGATCCTGGGAGTTGGGGGCTGTTGGAAATGGCATATTTCTCCCCAGTTTTCTTGTGGGAAAGCTCCAGAAAAGTGTTTATCTAGTGTTTCTCTCTCCAACTTATTTCCATTCCACTTCTCTTTCTCTTCTCCCACCCTAGGGGGGTGATTTCCCTGGCACCCTGTCATGGTTTGAGCCTGGCTGGATGCCAGAGACCCACCCCAACTTCTCCTGAAGGAGAAAACTAGGAAAAACAAACTGGAAAAACAAACTGGAAAATAAAATAAAACTGGTCACAGGCAAAAGAAGCAAGGCGAAACTATAAATAAAGAATATAAAGGGTTTATTTTCTAACTAACAAGATCAGAACTGCAAGGGAAGCATCATTTAGAAGGCAACCTTTCTC
>WEKX01026311.1:156332-209438 GCA_013390025.1 Pitta sordida
AGAACTGAGCTGTTAACCCCCTCGCTGCCAGAACAGCAGAAAACCCCCTAAACCATAACACACCGTCACCCCAGGAACATCAGCAGGAGGAATTTTGGTCAAGAATCACCTCAAACTGGTGCTCTGCCTTCATAATCTATTATGAAATGTATAAAGAAATGTACTGGCATTATTTTGTTCAAATGTCTATGTAAACTCACTTCTTTGCTTTCCGAAGCCCCAGGGTGCGAATCCCCCTTACACAGAGGTACTATGAAATCACAGAATCATTAATGTTGGAAAAAAACCTTTAAGATTACCAAATCTTAACTGGAAAGACTAACTGGAATCTTAACTGGAAGACTAACACTGCCAATGCCACCACTAGACCATGTCCCTAAGTGCCAGGGACCCATGCCCCTCACGCAGGGGTCACAAGGGCAAGATCTGGCATCTTCATCTCATTTAACCTCATACAACTGACCTCTGCCCATTGATCCAGCTTATCCAGATCCCTCTCTAAGGCTTCCTGCCCTCCAGCAGACCAACCCTCCTGCCCAACTTGGCGTCATCTGTGACCTTAGTGAAAGCGTGCATTCTTTGGTTAAGGTTGGTTAGACCAGGTGATTCTTGAGGTCCCTTCCAACCTGGTGTTTTGTGATTCTATAATCCCCTCATTCAGATATTGAGAAAGTTATTAATGATCTAGATGAGGGGATTGAGTGCACTGTGGTGATAGGTGGCATCCAAATATAGTGAGAGTGGTTGCTGTGAGACTGGTTCTGTGTGAAAAACCATTAGTTCAGTCGAAATGCTCTCCTTGCCAAGGGACTGACAGTACAGAGTGTGGCTGTGCCTCATGGGGCTGAGCTGGTGACTGATATCAGTATTCCAAGTTTCTGAAAGGAATGTCACCAGATGTCTTTGTAATCTTAGATATATTTACTCAATCTAAAAAAAAACTTGTATGTAAATGAGGTCGTCTCATGGGAATGAAGTTACTTACCAACCATTTCAGAATACAGTGTATTGTCAATATTTGTCCATCACGTGTAATGGTGGGTATGCAATATTTATAGTCTTTCCCTAAGGATTGCTGTTGGGAATGGCAGAGTCACAACTGATTACCTCAGCTGCTGCTTACAAAAGCCATCTGAATTACCATACCTTGGTTGGAATAATCTAGCCCTGTGTTAGAAATACATTACCCAGTAAACACAATGCAGTTGGTAGCTGTTTGCAGAAACCTCACTCATTTCAGAAGTCTCAGGAGACAAAATAATTTGTTTTTGTGGCTCAATCACCGAACAAAAGAGAAGCCATTTATTATCTGAAGTAGCAGGACAGCATATGTTTCACTGCAGCACGGCTGGCAGCCTAGAGCCTTGAAAAAATATATCCTTGTCTTCAGGGGAGCATAGACATCAACTTTGTGCATCTCAAGAGGTGTTAAAACAACGTCTGATAAGTCAAGTTGCAATCAAAAGAGCCTTACTAGGGAAGAGAAGCAACATAGTCCAGGTTGTGGCAACAGCCATTTTACCTTTGTCTTTTCTTAAGCAGAGAAAACCTATGATTTCACACAAGTTTTCTCAAGCGTTACAATAAAGAAAGGTGCCCTGAGCTATTTTCTCTGTCTCTCTCTCACCCAACCATCTCAATGTTTTAACCTCAGAAGCGAAAACAAAACCTTAGAGTTTGTATTTCAGCTTCTAACCTCTTATCTATTAAAAATTACTGACTTTGTCACCTCAGATTTCCTTAGTTAGTCACCTGTGGAAACTGCCTTTATTCTGGAAGAATAAATTGCCAATTTTTTATCTTTATAACACTTGGACTGCCAAAAAAATATCCTGAAGGGTCAATTCTTCAGGTGTACGTAGTCCTAAATTTGTCATGTTCATGTTCAGATATGCCATTCCATCTGTCTTCATGACTATGAAAAACTTATTAGGAGTAACCTTTTGGGCAGTTTAAAGTTTGTATTTTCTGGTAGAAGACAGCAATGATGCCCACATGTTTAGCCCCTTCACACTAGTAAAGTAGGAAAAGCTGGTAATCATCAAAGGCTTCTTTTGCCCAGCATCCTGCAAGCACTTTGAAAAATGGTCGGTCCTTGTAGAAGATAAAGATGAAAGGTGTGTGGAAAAGCTTTCAAAGTCTATGTGTTTCTAGATGGTCAAGCAGTTTTCATCACCAGTGCTGGGCAAAGAGGAGCGACTTCATCTACTGCTGTTGGAAAGAGCCCTGACAAAGGGGTAACAGTCCAATGTGTGGAGACATTAACGTGCTTTGGTTGGATCTGTAGTTCCATTACACTGACTAAAAGGTGTGTGACAAATGAGTTTCACAGCAGAGCCTGAAGCGCAGGGAAAGAGGAACCGTATTTGGCTGGCTGAGGTTGGAAACAGGTTGGTTCAACATCACCCAGCTATGGAGAATTCATTCAGAGAGCTTCAGCTGGGACTGCGTCACATAAATCAACGGAGAAATCCATGACCATGTCAAAGGCTCAGACCGTTCTGATCTCCTGCAGTAATTAACAGCTTCACTGCTTGAGAGTGTCCACCTGGTACTGCAATAACACCTTGAAATTTGCAGGGCTTAGGGTCTCCCAACCTGCTACGAAGACCCCTATTCTGCAAGGATAGGCATGTCATGAATATGCAAATAAGCCACACCCATCTCCCACCCCTCCAGCCATGGAGCACTGGAGGGTGTTCCTGGTGCCACCCCGTGCCCTCGGATGGGTCAAGAGGATCCGAAGACAGGAGGTGCGACTTAGCGATATATCACTGTATTGCAAACCAATTAATTCTTACCATGGTGCCTTCAGTATTCTTGCACATCCATAGCTGCAGCGAAAGGGTAGATAACTTGGAGACATGATCCTCTTTGCATTCTGCTTGTTCTCTATCTAAACTGATGTGCTTAGTTTCCTACCCTGTCCTTTGTAGTAATGTAGAAGTACTGGCGTGATTTGCGGAACAGTCTGTAAGCAAATGGGGAGAGATGCCTTGAGTGTGAGCTCTGTTTATTTGTCGACTCAGAATTCCTCTTTCCTCAGAGAAATGGTATTTATAATGGAAATTAGGAAGGGTTTAAGGAAATCCTTTCATCTTCTCTCTTCTTGCCGTGATGAGGAATTACTATCATCAAAAGTAAGAACACTGACCTTTTGCTCATTGACAAATAATACAGAAAATTATTTCAATCAGTAAAGATTATTTCAGTGCATGTAGGACAAAACTATGTGGTTGTGCTATACCCAGTACATCACAGGGAAGCTTTTACATGAGGATGGCTAATAATTTTTAAGGGTAGGCTGGACGAGGTGTTGAGCGATATGATCTAGATGTAGATGCTGGGTTAGTTGGGCTACAGGTTGGACTAGATGATCTTCAAGGTCCTTTCCAGCCTTATCTCTACTGTGATACTGCAATTGCCTTGCTGGGTGATCTCTTACTTTGTTAGCAGACCTCATGTTGTTGCATGGTAACAGAGTGTTTCATTCATGTGACATTACATTCTGTTGGCATCAATATCGATACTTGATTGTGTTCTCAGGACTGGTGGTTTGACTGGTTCATAGGTGACAGTGATCAGTAGGTAAGACAACACGGACAAATCTTTTAAATCTTTTTGCTGTTTTCTTTTTTGATTTTTCCATGGCTGTGGACAACATGGAAGAGCATCATAACCAGTGTTTCTCTCAGTGCTGTTATATGAGCTGACCAAAAGAGTTTGGTAAAAAGCTGAATATTGGGGCAGGAGGGGTGAGAGGGAGGAAAAAAAGATGTAAATTAGGTGGATTTACTCTTGAGGTTGTAAGTGAATGGGTATTTATCAAAATACTGTATTAAACGTCTGCTATGTTTGCTTGTCACACATCATCACCCTTCTTGAAGCATAAACCTTTTGTCTGAAATTGGAAATGGAGTGTTGAAAATAGTTTCTTGATTGCTCTATCCACTCTGAGTATCTTTATTATCAAATTATATCCTTGTGACTCAGATTATAGCTGGACATGTATGATATTCAATAGGAATATGATAAGAAGTGTCACTACAGCTCATCCTTGATTAAGAATTTATTTTACTCTCCTTTTAACTAGGATTGACTGGATCACAGGCCATTTCATTTGAGAGGCCGTATGTGAGAGCTTTGTTGATTTTTAATTTTCCTCCATTGATTTTCTGCATCCAGAGAGCACTTGTTCTCTAATGGCTCTCTGTGTTGGTGTTTGCTTGAAAATTGAAGTAAAAGATAAATGGCTTTCAGGATAATACCTCTCCAAGGGCTACCACTTGAGGGCTGGGGGATGTCAGCAGAGCTGCATTATGTTTAGAAAGGTTCTGGGCACAAACAAAAGCATTCTTGAGCCTCTTAAGTGTGGTAAAATCGTTTTAGGTCTGGTGTGACAACAACCTCTACCTGATTTATAAATCTTTGCAAGGAAGAGCCCATTTGTCCACATTTTCCTATGGAAGTGAAATGCTTTCCACTTTTTGCCACAGGAATTCAAATGTGTTCCTTGCACGTGTTTTTCCACAGCAAACAATTGATTTTTCAGTAAAAGGAAGGGGTAAGGGCTGCTGGTACTTGGTTAGTTTTTAAATAGTATTTGTGGTAAGATGCAGTGCTAATTAATTAAAATGCAGTGCTAATTAATTAATATTGGGCTAATACAAATCTTTTAGGAGAGTTCAGTTGTTAAACATATAATGCTTATGTCTTTCCTTAGGGTTTCATGTTTTCAGGTGTCCTGAAATCATGACCTGTGATATATTTTTGTTACTCCATGTTTCTCATGCCCCTTATTGAGCTTAATTCAAGCGGTTTCAGCAAAGATCTAGAGCAAGATTCATATTCAAATGTGTGTCTGGATTGGGGCTGGAACAGCTTAAAGAACTACCCCATTTGCATATAAGTCTGAAAAATTAATGACTCAATCTGAAACGAAGTTACAAATCCCAAGATCCTTTCATTGCTGCACTGCCGTGTCATTTTTGGTCTCTAGGATGGGTTATTAAAACAGCCTTAGCAGAGCCCTTGCCCCGCAGATTGGTCACAGTTTCATCAAATCTGAAGAATAAAATCCTCACTTTGGGGTTGTTCAAACTTCTCATATTTGGCATTAAGCACATGGACGATGTGATTGGCTTCAGTGCATAAGGTTAAGCATTTGGGAACTGGGGAATGGAAAGGAATACAAGAAAAGGAACCTCCCCAGATCTTAATTTATAAATGAGATGAGTAGCTTCCCCCCCCACCCCAAGCAAATGAAGTCACTGTTTTACAGCAAAATGTCATTTATCTGCAGCCTTCCCTTAGCCCTTCTTTTAAAAGCAATAAATTGCTGATGGCTGCGTGTGCTACAGGGCACGCAGAAATCTTCTGCTGGAGACTCTGTTTCGAGCCTGTGGAGCTTTTCCTTCTCAGTAGTCAGGCACATGACATCAAATGTGCTTTTGTTTTGTTTTCTCAATGCAGCTTTCAGGGTGACCTCTGCTGAGATGAAAGGACTAAAACCAATGTGGTTTTTTTTCCTGAAGCAACATCTTGAGCAGCAACGGGCAGTTCATCACTCTGAGCTGCACACAAACCACACCAGAGCAGGCCTGGCACAGCTATTGTTTTTCTCTGTCCCTCCTGTGCTGCTGGTGAATCAGAGCAATGTCAGATCTTGAAATATAGTCGTATATACAATATATACAGTGGTATGTACAATGAACATAGTCATGATGGAGAAAAAGCAATGGGGTTTTTTTTGTTTTGTTTGTTTGATTTTTCTTAAGGAACTTAATGTCATTACATCCCTGGTCAGCTTTTCATTGCAGACTCTTCTGGAACATCTGGAAATTTGGGCTGTATCTTCACTACGTGGCTCAGTGCTGTTCAAACTCAGGCAAATGTTGTGTGAAGGGGGTTTGAAATTCGGCCAGTAGCAGGAGCTGCCCTTAAGCTGCTGTCATGGGAAGAACTACCAAAACAGGGAATACATTTGGGTTTAGACCACCTAGAGGTGACACAGCTGCTCTGTAATTTAGGGATTTGTACACATGGGGATCTGCCCCAGGGCCTTTTCCACAGGGAGTGAGTTTACTTGTGGGTTTAGGATCTTCTCCCTCTCCCATCCCCGCAAAAAAGGGAGAGCAGTAGGTTGCACTTCTCACAAAGACAAATATATCCCCTAAACGACTGAAGGGTGAAGACCTAAGGGATGTTAAATGAAGTGAGTCCTGATCTTCTGTTTGCCTTGGACGAGGCTGGCTGCTCCGCTCATGCTCCAGGAGCTCACCAGAGTGATGTGTATTTAGCTTTGACTGGCTGATTTGAAAGTCAGGGAGTAAAGAAACCTCCATTCTCTTGTGGAAATGGCAAATAATAGTCTCTGTTTACTTTTGTTGCAGTAAAAGGTAGCAGATTTTGTGATATTCTCATCCATAAATCAATCCCTGGTCTTTGAAATGGGATGTGGGTTTGTGGGGTTGTATGCGTGTTTGTTTATCATCAATGAATGCCCCAAAGTATTTAACTGGAAATGGGTAAGGCTGATATCAAGGAATAAATATCCTGGACTAAAACTGAAATGAATAAAATTGTGAAAATTTTTCATAATACTTGTTTTTAATAAGATGCCTAACAAGGGAGTTGGGGGAGGGCACTGGAGTGGTTTGAAGTTGAAAAATCAAGCATTTTTATGGAAATAGACTCATTAGAGCTGCCTGTTAGAGAAGGGAAGCTGTTTTTCTATGACCGTGATATTTGTTTAATAATTGAAGTCTGTTCCTCAAAAAGAAATATACTGTCAGTTTTATTTGGTTTGGGTTATGTAATTCATAAATGCAATTTATAAATAGCCTGGATAGCTTGCCCCAGAAAGCCTTGAGCACAATTTACCTGCTTTGTACTGATCTGGTAATGTAATGAACCAGCAAAACAAAGGTGTATTTTATTAACCTTGAGTTAATTACTAATGTGGACCAGTAGGGGTGTGGTGCTTCACCACAGCATGTGTTGTCTGATGTTGATGAACCAAACTCAGGTTAAATTCTTTGCGATATTTATACTACTTTGTATAAACTAGTAACTTTTTTTACCATGCATTAAAAAAAAATATTTTTAAAGCAATCCTTTCACCCCTGTGGGAGGAGGAGCTGAGAGCCAAGGAGGATCTGTGGCCAGTGGGGCAGGGACAGAGGTTGCCAGGCACATCATGGTCAAGGGGGTCAGCCTTGGCTGTGGCTTTCCTACAGGGTGTCTGGGAGCCTCTTCCTCCTTGCCATCCCCAAATTTTGCACAAAGTTGGCTGTTCTGTTGATCTCATCAGCCAGTCCCCAGGCTGCTCTGCTTCAGCGGGAGGTTGGAGTGGAGACCTCCTGAGGGCTGATGGGCTTCTGTGCCACACACATTCAGGACTCAATTTCATGGTTCTTCCAGACAGAAGTTATGATTTGCTTGTTGTGTTTTTATTTTACATGTCCAGTTGTTTAACTTAAATTCAAAACGGCTTAAGGCTGTTTTTCATGTAAGATGAACCGTTTGAGTCAGCCCATTTACGTACACAGTCTGGTTAAAGAAACCCTGAGAAAGGCAAATGCTATGAAGCATGAAGTATAAATCCTTGAAATAGATCCTCTGAGTCTTGAAGTCACCAGTTTCTCACTGCTCACTGTGCAAAAATACGTGTTGGTTCAATCCTCCAATTGACTACAGTCCCCACTTCAAACATTCATTTATAATGTCCTTGACATCTTTTCCCACTTGTAAGCATCTGAACTAGACCTTTCAGGACTGTAGCATTTCCTTTCCCCACTTCCTCTGATGGCACAAAAGATTGCTCCTGTCATGGCCCAGGAGCCCAAGTGAGACAAGAATCAGTGCCTCGTTAGGCTGAGAGCACCTCGAATTCTCCAGGGATGGGAAGCTGTGCTGTTGTAAGCAAAGCTCTCTCCCCAGAGCCATCCACCCTCCTGCAGATGTTTTTTCTTATTTTTCTTATTCTTATTGCATAATTTTATGTTTATTGATGGATTTTTTTTTTTTTTACCTCTTCTGTCTGGTTTTTTTTAGAATATGAGTATATGTGTAAACTCGTTTATACTTTTCGCTTCAGTTTGTTCACTCAAAGACATCAAAGCATGAAGCGAGGTGCTGGAATGCAATTTTTCATGGAAAAAGAGACAGAGAAAGGTGGAGACCATTCAGGTGGGTGACATTTCCTGTGTGACAGCATCACTGCTTGCATGCCACTTAACAGAGAGTTTTCTCAGCCTGTATTTTCTTAGCCACTGAAGTGCAGGAGCTGCTGGGTGTTTGGGTGTTGGCAGTAGAATTGTATAGGATTTTCTTTTTTTTTGAAGGCTTTTTAAGGCAGGCAAGCTGTGAGAATCTGCAGTGTGTACCTATAGACAAAGTACATTCTGTACCCCTTTCAGCTCTCCCCACAAACAGCAGAGCACCTACTGATGGGCTTCGTGTTGGCATTTTCATCAGGTTTCTGGAGAGGCAACATTGCTGCCTCAATCAATACAACTCATTTAGAGACACTGATGACACAATTTTCTTTTCCAGAGACAAACAGCAAGTTCATAATTGCTCCATGCACTTTATTTTCTAGCAGCTGTATCCAACCACACCTGTCAGTTTGCGTGTGTCGCAGGAAAGGATTTAGACCATTTCAAATCTCTTTCTTCTCCCACGTGGTTATGAGCTGGTGGACTTTCCTCAGCAGAAAAGGAGAAGTATGTTTTTTAGAATGTGAGCCTGTCACTGGAGTCTTCAGAGCAGTGGCCATAGTGTGAAATAAATGTTTTGAGATTTTTCAGAGGGTTGATGGTTACAGTTCAGCGTGCTACTTTAAAAAGAGAGAGACTGTCTCAATAAAGCTACCAACACTACAAATCAATTACAAATGAATTTATTATAGTGTGTCCCACTGACCTGCCATCATTGATTTTAGTTTTATTTCTGAATACAAATTTAATTTTGCTTATTCCAAGACTGTGCTTGGAACTGTTAGTTCCATTAGGTGTTGTTACCTCCACCTGCTCTTTTCTTTCACATTGACAGACACTTCAGTCTGAAGTTTTGGGAGTCTGAAGTCTCCAGTGCATGTTAAAACCCTGGGTTCAGTGTAAGTGTTGGGCCTCTTGGGGAAACTATCTGCCAGTCAAGAAAATCCCTGGTAGTTAATCAAGCCCATCTGGATACCTGCATGTTATGGTTTAGGGGTTTTTTCTGCTGCTCTGGTAGCGAGGGGGTTAACAGCTCAGCTCTTGCCTGAGCTGTCCGTGCTGCCATGGCCTTCAAAGTTAGAGATAAAGGCAGGCGTCTCTGCAGAATAACATACTTGGGAGAGAAGAAAAAAAAAGTTCAGTAGTAAGATGTAGCGTGCCAGCTCAGAACCTGCGTCGGGAGGCTGAGAGATTTGAAGGCCCCAGGCCCACGAGAGAAGGGGTAGAGATGTTCTTCCAGGCATCCCGCTGCTGCTTGTGAATTGGACTGACCATGGTGAAAACCTATGGACCAAAGAGAGAGAACACCAGGACCGCAGAATCCGNAAGCCTTTCAAAATGCCATTTTCTCCCTGGGTTTGCTAAAGCACTCATTTTCCTCTTTGAAAATGCAGGTCTTGTCCTACTTGGAAAACATGTGCTAAATAACACCAAATAGTTAGATGAGCCCTACCATTCCCGTAATCACATTTTCCCCAGAATTGCTCTGGCTTTTTAGCAATCTATTTACTGCTGTAAGAACGCTGCAATTACTGGACTGAGGCACACTTATTGAAGGGCTTTCTAAGTAGCTCTGTTAGAGGTATGTCATTCTTTAATTTGGCTGCCTGCTAAGGAATTACAGCCATTCTCTCCATTTCCTTTCTTCTGGAACACATGAACAGACAGAGTTTCACTGGTAGCAACACTCAGTTTTGAGCTGCGAGGGTTTCTTTGTGCCCTCCCCTGCACTTCAGATGGTCGTGCTGCAACAGGTTCTTCTCGTCAGCTTGCAGAATTTGTTTTGGTAAATGCAGTGGACTGCCCATCCCTCTTGTTGGGATATGGATGGGAAATCCATGGGAAAAGAAGAGAAGGATTCAGTGAGGCTGAACAGGTGGAATTGCCTTCTCCTTGGGGTTCACAGGTTATTCTGAGTTGGAAGGGACCCACAGGATCATCGAGTCCAACTCCCGGCCGAACACACAGGGTTATGACTTTTTTCTAAATAATTTTGATATTTTGAGGCTTGAGCCTGTGCTGCCCCAAAGCCTGCTCACTGATTTCTAAATCTGTGAGAAGCTTCAAGCACTCGATGATCCAGTGGGTCCAGTCCAACTCAGAATAACCTGTGAGCTCCTGTAGCAATGCAAAATGGAGAGAGCAGAGAAGCAGGGCTGGTTTTGCACGGCAGGCAGAAAGGGTTTGAGTAACCCTAATACAAGGGTTAATAAATGTTCTCAAGCATGGGAGCAGCCTGAGCTCCTAATGAGTATTTTATTGTATTTCAGGCAACCATTTCACCAGAATTATCATCTTTGCTTTCTTTGCAACAAGGCTGACCTGCAGCTGAACTGTACCGAGACACGGTTTTAACAGAATTATACCAGCTGTTAATGGTTAGAAAATCCCCGAGGGAGTCTCACAGCTGATCCAAACCAGTGCAATTAGATTGTGTCCAGGTCACATTAACCTGAGGGGCTGGGCTTTGCTGAGGTGCAGTGTGTGACTGTCCTTTTCCTCATGTGCTCTGTGATTTTTCCTTGCTGTGAGGTGGGGAGAATATAAAGGTTTAGCCTTAGAGGTTCCTTCTTTGGACTTTGAAGAGATCCTTGGGCCACCTCCAATGCTCCCCAGCTCTTGGAGAGTGCAGCATGCCAAGGTTTTCCTGGCTGGGACTCCATCAGCTGGTCACAGAACTTCCCTAAGGTAGGCATCGTACATGTGAGATGTTATTTCACTTTGTAGTGAAAAAGTACTGAAAAGAGGGTCCTATTTTCAAGGTGAAACTGTTTTCTAAGGTGTTGAAGGCATTTACATTTTCTGCACTGTGGTCACTGGTTTTGCAGGTACAGTAGTTGTAAATAAGGAGAAGAAATTAGTGAGCTCATCTTTTGTGGGTTACCTGATCCTTAGGAAACTGTAATTAAAGAAACTACAACTAAGGAAAACTATAACTAAAGCTTTCTTGTTTAGACAGATTAATCTGCTCTGGAAGTTGGTTGGTTGGTTTTTTTGTTATCAGATAAAACTTTTAATTAATAGCTCAATCTCTTAATCTCTTTAAGTAGCTTTCTTGTAGTGCTCTTAAATTATAGAATTCCCAGGAGATGGGTGCTATCTAAGTCCAGAAGAACCTGGAAAAAATGCTAAGCTGCTTTTGTCCAGAGCTGTGTTTTTCAGGCTGTCTGCAGCAATGCCATGGCTGTGATAAGCTGACGCTTTCCCCTTAGAATTCTGACACTATGAAGTAATAACTCTGTGATAAAGGTGCTGTTTAGTAGCTCTTGCTTACTCTTCTACATGTAGAACTAACAGACTTCAAAACAAGTAAAGGTAAATAAACCCCCAAACAAAAACAAACCAACCATGATTTCCCCTCATTGCAATACTTTTATATTTTTCTTTATTTTTTTTTGCTTTTACCTCCTTTAAATCTGTAACAGCCTGACTTATTTCTCTCTCCCTATGTACAGTATCTGCTATGACTGAGGGGTTATGTGTTCCTCGTCTGTATTATGGTGTTTTCCAGTCTTTTTCTAGTCTTTATTCTGGTTTAGCAGGTGGAAGAGGGAGCAGAATCCCCCTCAGGTGCCCAGGTAGTCCCTGGTGTAGCAGCAGCAGGTGAGCTGGTGGCCTCTAGTGGTAAATGGGAACTCATTGGAGAGTGTGAGTCTCTTGCCCACCAAAATTTGATGTATAACTGAGGACACCTCTGTGATTTAGCTTCAGTTGCACGAGTTCAGTGTGATTCAGATAATCTTGAAATGAAATACTCTTGGTTTTTTTACTGGTGTAAATAAAGCTCGAGCTGTGTGTGCGCACTGGAAGAATAAAATTTCTTGTAGTTAGAGCCAAGATAAGAGTCATTTTAAGGGAACATCCAGTCAGGATTTTATAATTTCTGTAAAGAGGAAAAGCCTCTGTCAGGCTGCTTGTGACAGACCAATAGTTGTCATTATAAAACATGTAAACCTCTGAAGGTACTTATTTTTCCCTTTTCCAAGTGATTCCATGGAGAGAGAGAGCATTTTTCAGACCTCACTGAACTGTGTTGCAGTCCAGTAGGTGTTCCAGCAGTGCTCATGTGAGTTCTCCTGGTGAAATACAGTCGCTGTCACATGGAAATGGCAGCCAAAACATATGGAATCTGTCCAGAAGTCTCCAGGACAAATATTCATTATAGGAATAGCTCCCAGGGACTCAAAGAAGGGAGGAAAATGCAAACCTTTCAGGGCAGCTGAGAGGAGAAAAGCCTCCTTCGTTAACCAAAGAAGCAATTAGTGTGAGAAATGAGACATTTAGTCTTACTAATTTGTGTATTGCTGGGTGATTTTATGTTGCTTTATTTTCTTTGATGAATGTATCTGAATTAAAACTTGCCCAATGCTCAGCTTGGATTTATACTAAATATAGTTGCTCTCAGTTCAGTTCTTTTTTTAAAGGCCAGAAATTCTGTCCCTGAGTCTTAGTCACAGAAACTGATGTAGTTCAGAAGTTGAAACGAAGGATACGTGCCAAGATAAAACGAGAATGGAATTTGATTTCCTTGCTCTGAATGGGGAGAGACTTTGGCTTTGAGGTTGAGCTGCTATTTTTTGGTTAGCCCAGATTAGCTGCCATTCCTGCACAGATATTCCCTTCATCCTCACCCTTTTTTCTGCCCTCTCCTCAATGCCTGAAGTGACAGAAAGGATGTGCTTACGCTCACATGCACCTCAATGACAGTATTGCCCAAATGTTCCCTGGCAGGACATTTAGTGGTGACTAATAGTTTCTCTTTGTGTATCCATTTACCCTTTTTTTCTTTACCCCCTCAGACCCAGGGCTGCAGAGCCCAGCTTCTCCTGGCCTGCCTGCCCACAGAGTTGGGGGTTGTTAGGACCTGAATGAAGAAAATGGCCAAAGGCAACTTGAAAAGCCAGAAATCGCAAGGATCAGAACAGCCAAGTGCTCTTTTCTCAGTTTAGCCTCCGTGAAGTTTTTAGTGCTGTAGAAATGTTCAGGTTTAAGATTTGCCTCTGAGAGTCCATTAGTATTTCGGTAGCTCAGGAGCCTTTTGGAGCATTTCCCTGGGTGTCCCCACCTTGGAAGAATGCGTGGCTTTACTGTAACCACTGGAAATCAGGCTTTGTGTCTGGTTCTCGGTGCTGTTCCCCTCATTCACAGGGAGCAGTGGCTTGGAAGAAAAGCCTGATGCCCCTCCTGGCATTCATAATAGGATTTCCTTCCATTTACAGGGCCTTAACATTTCTTACTCAGCAGTGCAGGGGTTGATGTCAGTGAATGGCTGTCTGAGTCATTTTGGAGTTATTTAACACGTTGAAAATAAGCCTGGAGCCGTCAGACAAGTAACATCTCCACAGGGTTTTTCTGGCTGCAGCCATTCCTGATTCCTGTGCTGCATTAAAGCTCAGCTAATAACGGTGCTTTGGGTGATACTTGGATGGGGAGCTTTGGTAACTTATTTACAAGGACTAAAGAGACTCGTTAAATCAGTGCCAGGAGAGGCAATGATGCCAAACTGGAGACTGAATGAATAGATGTGCTAGAGCAGATAAAATATCTGTCTGTAGGTCTGTGCAGCACATGAACCAGTGAATAGGGACAATGATTGGAGCTGCTTCACAGTGGTTGGAGCTGCTTCTTTCTGCCTTTACGAAGAAATTGTTGAAAGTGAAACTAATTTTATGAATATGATTACAGGTAGTCAGTTCCTTGTTATTCCCAAACTGAATCATACTTTTTGTCTGCAGTAGCCTGTAACTTTCCCCCAAGTTAATTAGAAAGGAGGAGAGTGGTGCATCTGAGCTGATAGTGTGGGTCAGCTGACATCACTGATTAATCTGAGTAAAACATCACGGTCAGGAAATGAAACTTAAAATACCTGATGATAAAAACAACAGTCGTTGCAAGACTAACCCCCTAGAAATCATCTATTAATCTCTCTATTAAAATTAACTTCAGAAAAACTTGGTGTACTTAAAAGTAATAGTTTTATATGTATATGAATAAGATGGTAAGTATTGTGATAAATACATGTGGTTTGTACAGGAGGAGTTGCAGGGTGGGATCTAAGCAGAGCCTGCCAGAGTTATTTTGTTTACTTTCTTGCTTCCCCTTACTCCTTGATGTCTCTCTATGGGGCAAATGTGCTGTGATAGTAAATAAATTCTGTTCTTTCTATAAAATTGTACAGGTCAACTTGAAAACTGTTTTGAAAGAAAACACTAAATTCTCTGGATTTGGGTTTATTTCCCTTTGTTCATGTTGAATAAGGGCTATAGAGGAAGAATTATATGGCATATGATGTTGTTTGGTGTTAGTAATAGTGGCAGAAGACAGCTTTATGTGTTGGAGCACTGTTTCCTTGGCTAAGTCTGGGGAAGCATCAAGGGCAGCACAGAGGAACAGGCCAGAGTAAGAACAGGAGACAGAAATGCTGAAAATGGCAGATTTCTGTCCAGACTGACTCCTGCTTTGGATGTGAGGAAGGTGATGGGCTCCATGTCCTGTATTCCCCGTGTCCCCTCCATCTCTTTGCACGTGGACCAAGTGATAAACCTTGAAAGCAAATTTGCAAGAATAAACAGGTTGTCTGCTCTCTGTGTCCTCCACAGACCGTACAGACTTTAAAATGCTTTTTTTGTTTCAGCCAGAAATGTCAAAATATTCAGAGGCTGGGAAGATATTGCTTTGCATTAAGGGAAAATGTTGACACCGTTTTCAAGGCTCTTAATGAGCACCTGTTAAGGAAGAGAGGCCCAACACAAGTAATTGCATTGCTTGTGTGGATTACCCTGTCAGCCACAGTTCTCCTCTTCACAAAAGCAGAATATTATTTCCTTGATAATAATTAGAAATGTACCATGTATTGAGGACTGAGACTCTTTTTTACACCTGGAATATGAGGCTTCCAGTCATCCAGAAGAATTGAATGCCTGTTTCTTGCACTGTGTGTTGAGTGCAGGGTGTGATGTAGTTAATGAGTTGGTGGGAGATCCTTGTCCTGGCCCCTGTCATTTACAGGTGAAGTGTGAATATCTGAAGGTGATGGGAGTGAATAGGAAGCCTTTTCTTGAGATTTCTAAAACTCATATTCTCTTGTCTGGTACAGCTGTGCTTACAGGGACAATGAAAAAGGGATATTTTTAGTATTTAAACCCTTGACAAGGGAAGTTGTCCTGCTTTATGGGATTTAAGCATGCAAAGTCTGTTAATACCAATAGTACTAATGCTTTGAAACTCTGCTAGTATTCAAATGTAAAAAACATGCAAGTTGACATAAAATATATAATTTTTTTTTTTTAGCCAGGATGTTCTGAAAAACTGAAATATTGCTGTTCTAGAATTCACTGAAATGGTGTTTGTGATTGCTCTAGTCCTTCTTAAAGCCAAACTTTACTGACTGGATATCACTGCTCCCTGATCTGTGTGGCTGTGATGCTTTGTGCTTGCTCTGCTGAGCCTGCTCTAACTGTTCCAGGTATTCCTTTAGGCTATTCTTGCACTGTGAATTTCTTTTAATACACAGCCCTTTATAAGTTACCTTTGTGCAGGAGTTGGTTTGACACTGGGCCAGAGTCAGAGGAGGACACTCAAGTCCCAATTCAGGTTCCCAAAGAATGACAAATTTGGCAGGTGAACTCATTGCAAGATCTTTCTCTGAGGGGGTGAAAAAAAAAGGAAATTGAGGAAAAACTCCACATTTTTGTGTTGCAGCTAATGCTGATGTTTTAACCTACACAGAAAAAAATAACATGTCAAGGGGCTGGATTAAACCCCCCAAACATGACTTTCTCTTTGTCTGCTTCCTCACTGGTGCTTCTTACTGAACTCCCTGTGATTTTACAGAACTGTTGACATGGAAAAATGTGAAAATTGGATTTTCTTATACACAGGTTATTCACAGGTTATCTTGAGTTGGAAGGGACCCACAGGATCATCGAGTCCAACTCCCAAGTGAAATGTTTATTTTTTTTATTGTTGTTAAAGCTTTGGGGTTTGATTTTTGTTGTTTGTTGGGGTTTTTTTTTTTTCATAGGATTATATTAGTGCTGAGGGCCTAATTGTAACAGCCATCACTTTATTTGGGTTTATATCTTCATTTGTGCCCCACCTGTAAAAATGAACTTGAAACCACATAACAATAATAAGGACAGGCTTATTTGCTCCTGAAGACCTTATTTTATGTCCTCATCTCTAAAAGTTCACAAATTCTGGCTGTCCCTCAGTTCTCAAAGCAAACGAGATCCTTTAGATGCATTTTGTGTTTCAGCCTAACAAATAATATTTGACTATGTACTTAATGAGAAAGATTGCTGGTGGATGCTCTCCTGCTCCTTTCAGTTGTTATCTGTGCTCGTTGGCCCATGAGAGCAGTTTAATTACACTAAAAATGAATGTGGATGGATGCAGAAAGAAATAAATCTTTTAAATCTGTGCAGCAGACTTCACTGGAATAACTGACTTTGCTGCCCTTCCTCAGACTACCTTTCAACGAGGTTAAAATGGAGATGTATAACGTGCTGGGTATCTGCATCCTTCAGCGCTGTTTTTAACCTGTCTGTCAGTGCTTTTAAAATCAAGGGCTTGGAACAAGATGTTGATTTGTAGAGGATAACTTTGTAGACTCCAGGTGATCTGTCTTTGTGTGATATCTCATGTTTATATTGAGTTGATTTGCCGTGGATTTATTTTAGCCACGCAAGAATTACTTATGAAAGGGTAGGAATCTTACCCAGAGAACATATCAAAAAGAGTTATTGACTGAGCTCAGCTCTGTCTCTCAGCTATTGAAGTGGCCGCATCTTGGCTGAGTGGGAAATGTAGATTTCCTCCTTTTTTTTTGCTGCAAGGAAGTGTGTTCTGGAGATTTTTTTTAACCATAACATTGTTCAACCACCACCAGCTGTGTTTTCCAAATTGTGGGATTCAAGACACTCGAATGCATTTGAGGCAGAAGGGTAATTGATGTTTAGGTCAGTACCTTGAATGCTCTCTGAAAATAACACAGCAATGGTGTGATCTGATTGTTGCTAATCTTTTCCCCCAGTAATTTGAGGTTTTTGGCTGCGTTTTCTGGCAGCCTGCTGGATTGCTGGGTGAAAATACAGCAATTCAGAACAACTCGCATTTCCTTAACTGTGTTTTGTAAGTGAATTTCCCAAAGGGTTTGATAAAGCCTTTAATCACAGAGTAGCCAGGGAATAAATACCCACAGGACAATGCAGGCACCATTTAAAGCTCAGCTACATCACCTTTGTGGCAGTGATGCTTAATGCCAACTAATGAGTGTGGTGCTCACAAGAGAGTCGATATTGGCAGGATAACACACGTGTGGCTGCAGCTACACAAAGTTATTGGATATTTAAAATTTCAGTCAGCAAACAGCTACTTAAATGGGCAGGAACCCAGACTGGTGTTTCAGCCATAGGCACAGTGAAGTCACTTAAATACAGGTGTATGACCAGTGAAAATCTGACAACTTCCCCTTTGATGGCAGGTGGGAGAAAGCAGAAATTTGGGTCTCGTGGCGCTGGTTTGATGTCTCGTCCCTTGGGATGTGCATTCCATACCAGCAGTGTGTGTCCAGTGTTCCCAGCTTGCTCCTGTGCTTGTTGTTATGGCCACAGCAATGAGCATTGCTCATCTTCTTCCCTGCTAGACCATTTATTGTATTAAATTCTGTGTTATCCTCGAGTTGAACTCCAGGCTTGGTGCACAGCAGTCCAGTGTTTATGGCTCATTTAACACTGCAGTTTTCCAACAGTTATTCATACCTCTTTGTCCCTTATTTGTAATCACTGCTGTCCTGACTGATCCAGTGTATTGGAGAAAAAAGTAACTTGCAAAATATTTAAAGAAAAAGTTGTATAAGGAAAAAGAAAAAGCTGGTTTTAAACTGCACCTTTAGTGTCTCATGATTTAGGAAAAGGAGAAATTCTTCAACTCTGATTTCTTTTTTTATAGAATGGCATTTTCTGCCGTATAATTCTTTGTTCCAGTGACCTGTAAAAGAGAAAAAAATAAAATTGCTGCTGTAGTTCTGCAGTCTTGCACACAGTCGGCCAAATCCAGAAGTGATGCAAACGTTGATATTAATTCCATATTAGTAATCCAGTAGAGAGAAGGCTCGTGCTTCCTTCAATTGTAGTAATGTAAAAAGTTAGGCATTTAGCACATTTTAGTTGTACACTGGTTTGAAAAGACAGACTGGTGTTATTGGTTGCTCAGTTCATGTCTTCGGGTATAAATTGCTTTCAAGTGTTAGGTGGGCCTTTGGGTGTCTGTGCCTGTTGATGCTTCTCTTTGCGGCAGGAGAATTGTTGAACACCTCTGGGCGCAGTAAAACATGACTTGTGGACCTGGGCAACTGTGATTCAGACCGCAAATTGCTGTAATGGGTGTGCAGCAGCACAGAGAAAATAGCGCTGTAAGGGTCCTTTCAGCAAGATCACGGTGTGCCTGGAGATGAACAAAGAACTGGGGGATATCTGTTCTAACCTGGAGTTTGTTAATAGCTGATCTCCCGCCAATCCAGGCCTTTTGTTTTTGGAAAAGCTGTGTTCTTTCTCAGTTGTGTGTGCGCTGTGAACCGTCAGGAAGAAATTACCTGAAAAAAAAATCAGAATTACGTACACACCTGGCAGGTTAGATCTGAGCTCCGTCTCTGCTGAAGTGATTTCTCACTCCTACTAACAATAATTTGGTTGGGGTTCTTTTGGAAAATGGAATAGAAATTACACAGCTGGATGTTATGACACCATTTTAAATAGCCCTCTTTGTCCGTGGCCGTTTTCTGTGGGTTACAAGGGCATCAAAGCGTTTGCTGTGTGTTACCTCAGAAGAGCTTGACTGAAGTACAATCTCTCTTTCTCAAGACCATGGTTATATTAATATTATGTGTTTTTCTGTGCAAAAGAGAGTAATAACAGTTTTGTGGATAATGTTACTAAAACAGAGGTGCTAAAAATGAATTGGCGAGTGGCCTTCAGTATCTGCAGCCCCAAACCATTTGCAGGTCACTTTGAGCTAACTTAACAATGTGAAGGGGGCATTGTTGAATAGGATAAGTAGAATATAAATGTACTCAGCCTGAGAAAGGTGGTGGTCCTAACAAGAAACCAGGGCCAAGGTATGATTGAAGTAAATACATTCCTTTAGGAGTGACCTTAAATTAAGTTTCAACGTGATTAATGAAGAAAGGGAATCTTCATCAAAGTTATCTGTTAATAGTATTAATTCTTAGGGTATACTGAAGATTATTGAATATTTGTGCAGTTCTACACAGTGTGAGGAAGAGCAGCCATAGAGATTTGGGTGTTGAGATGAGTAATGTTGGCTGTTAATTCTTCAAAGCGTCACAGATGGCAGGGAAGCAGATGAACAATTCTTTGAGAAAACATTTGTGTGTGCCACCAGGCTTCTGACAGATGAGTTTCTGCAAGCTACAGTTTCCACTGCTGCTGTTGACTTTCGAATTCAGGGGAGTTAGTGTTGGATCAATAGGGATTTCAGAAGGCTTCAAGTCTTATGCCTGGAGGTGAGTGAGTGATAGCCTTGGATATTTGAGAGGTTACTTGGTAATAAATCAGGAAAAGATACAGATTTTTTTTGCCACATCGGTGATTTGAAAGAGTGAACTTTGTAGCTTGAGAGATGTTAATTCCTCTCTTGTAAAGAAACGTGGGTATGACTGAGGTTCAAGTTAATTCAGTCTGGTAACTGCATCAGCAGTTTCCATGGTAAAGCCTGACTACTGGGCATGGTGATTATAAAATTATAGTTCAATTGNCAAGTAATCCCTTTAATATCGGGGAGGGAACAGGGTTGATTCCAGAAAGATACACGACGTAGTGGCAAAGATGGTAAAGCCGAGGGGGAAAAACTGTCATNCATTATAGTTCAATTATTCCTCCTTAGAGCCTCAAAACTAATCCCTTTGGTGCTGCTTTCCTTGAGGTGGCTGAGCCTGTCACCAGTGCCACTCTGGATCTGTGGGAGCAGAGCCCCATGGATCTGCCGTGTGTCTGTCTTGTGACATCAGTTTTTGGACCACATGAGCTCCTGGAGAAGGGAAGGTGCAAAGACCCCAAGGAGAAGCCAGGTACCACAAATTCTTGCTGGCAGGTTACAAAAGAAATCAGAAGAGAAGAGGAGGCTCAGAGGTGAGAACTGAGGAATAGCAAGGGATTACTTGATACAAACAAGACAGGGGCCAGGCAGGATGTTTGCTGCATACACAGGTGAGAATCATCTCATCTTACTGGAAGAGGAGATATGTGTATACCAGTTTTTAAAATATCTTTATCCTAAGCCTATTTTTTCTGCTTCACTAGAGGGTAGTTGGGCATTGGGACAGGGTCCCCAGGGAGCTGCTCACTGCACCAAGCCTGACAGAGTCCTAGAAGCATTTGGACAGTCCTCTGACACATGGCATGATTATTAGGGCAGTCCTGTACCAGTCCAGGAGTTGGACTTCAATCCATCACTTCCAAGTCAAGGTATTCTATTATTCTATGAGTAAAGACATTAGGACTTATTGTTATCAGTAAAATGCTTGTATCGCTTCAAGAGGCATAGGGAGGGCTGAATGGTGTGATATTTGGTGGGCATTTCCTCTTGGATTAGGAGTTTTAGATGAAATGCAAGCCAGCCTATGGGAGTTTCCATGTGAAAAAAAGAAACCTTTTTATTGAGGCAACAAGGGCAAATGGAGGGCACTGCCAAGTGAGCAATATACTATCCCAGCTGTCTGTGGCTTGCAGCAGGTGAATGATTACTACATCCTTTTCCTGGATCACCTGTGGGTGGCCGGAACATGTCACTTTTCAAATAAGTAACCTAGTATTACACTTTGAAAAATCCTCATCGGAGTCTCAGTAGCACAAAATGGGAAGGCATATCTAATGCAAAGCAGGGATTTTGCACATTAATGTGTGACTGTTGGATTTGGGAGCTCCAAGTGTCAAATTTTGACTGAATACCTGGCAGAGGGGGAACCCTGATTGCACCTGGGCCGCTATACAAATCTGCACCAAAATACAGATGCTTTAAATATACTGCTGTGATGGAACTAACATCTTTAGAAAGAAAAATAATTAAAGAGTAGGTGAATTTTCATGTTTCAAAATTATCGAACTTTTGAGTAACTCAGAATTACAAATGTTTGGGAATTTTCTTATCCACTGGATCCTTCAGCAGAATGATTAATGCCAAGGAGGGAATGCTTCACACTGACAGGCTGAAGGATTGAGGAGAAACCTAAAATTCTTTCAGATTAAGGAGAAGGACAATTCATTGCTGATGGTACTTTAGGGAATGTTAGGAACAGCCTGTCAGGTGCATTGATGAGAGCATCTTCTGGACATGCTGAGAGACAAGGATAACAAAGGCAGGGGTCAAGAACATGAAAGAGGTTTTTGGCAGGAAGCCACAGGTGAAAAATTAATCTCTGTATTTAAAAATGAAGAAAATTGCAATGCAAAGGAGATGGAAAAGAACAAGGCTAGATGTGTAAGGAGCAGAACCTGAGCTCTGATGGTGTTAGCCCAGGAATCCCAGTGCTGTGTGTTTGCACAGGGGCTGGCTGTAGGCTCGTCTGTGGTTCACAGCATCTGAGGCAGAAAGAGGAGAAGGAAATCATGTAAAATTCAGACTAGCTATTAAACAGCATTGAGTAGTGTTGTACAGAGCCCTGGAGATGTGCTCAAACCAGTTTTGCCCCAAAGCACTCTGTGCTACAAGCAAACCAGGGAGGTGAGGTGTGGACAGTGCCTGGAGGCTTGGCAGTGGCTCAGCCTGCTCTGTGTCTGTGCTGCACACTTGGAGTGAACAGTTCTTGGGCAGCACGGTCTGGGGGAAGATTCTTTCCCAAACTTCATGTGAACATGGAGGAGGCGAAGGCATGAACTTAAAAATCATTTTATTTGGAGGCCTTACATAGTAAAGCTGGCTTTTCAGCTCTTAGACCATTTATGTGGCTTTTTTTCCCCCTTATATTTTTTAAGTGGCCTAACAACTTTTTACATTTGGGCAAATTTATTTGATAACTATACCCTGCCCTACCTACCTAGTATTCCAAATCATTTGTCTCCTACAAATGGTACCAGCCAAGGCTGTAAAAAAACCCTGTATGATCACTGGTAGTGATCCCACCCTACAATTACAACCCAAAATAATTTTCTAGCAAGTGGTTGTCATTGCTTTCTTTTTCTTATTTTTTTTAAAGCTGAGCCACCCACTGGGAGTTCGATTCTGTAAGACTCAGAAGATGATTTGAGGGCGGGGGGGGGAACTCAACCTAAAAATTATTTAGAGGAGCTCTTTTATGCCTCAACAAAGACACAGTAGTAGGCCTGTCATTGCTGGACCTCCAGGATTGGAAGAGGAATATGTGCCTCTAAACACGTGTCTGTGTGCTCTGAATATATACATAAGAACTCAGAACTTGGTCCATTTTTGCCCTCTTTGGGATGACTTTGGATGTTTATTGAAGAATCTGGATTAATCTTTTTCAAGCATCTTTATTACATTTCTTTTTAATAAGTAGTACCCAAAGGATTGCAATTCTTCAAGACCATTGTCAGCTAAATTGTTGAAAGTCTTTCAGTTATGGCCTATGGTGGTCTTGTGCTGTCAGCTGTCATTGGAAACATGAAGTCTGTGTTTCTACAACTGCTGACAGTTCGGAGAAGTAATGAATATAAAAATACTCATTTTTAGTCAAATTGTTCTGCCTGACTCCTATGTGCTGTTAGCATGATATCCTATTTCTGGGTGGAATATAATAAATTTGATTGAATAATTCTATTGTGAGTTTAGTATATCATCTTTCTGCCTGTATTTTCAAGGCTATAAATAAATTCATGTGATCGTTTAGACATTATCTTACAGTAAATATCTGTGCTAATGCCTGGATAAGAGATAAGAAGTCATTTATAATTTTTATCAATCTCTACTTGTGTTTATTCATTGTTATGCAGGATAATATTTTTGTCACCATATTGCAAAATCTTACAATTGTACTCTAAGGCTGTAATTTACAGAAATGTCTTTTGTGGTAGTCAGTGGTGACTATTCCTCTGAAAGGTAGATTGCAAAAAGAATTCTGTTATTTTTTTCTGAAGGTTACAAATAGAATAATAAATATACCAGAACAATGCGAACTCTAATTCATATTTCTGTGTAATTATGGAAAACATAGGTGCTTATTTGTCCCTTGTAATTTTCCAGCTGAATTTTCTGCAAATGCCAGCTCACCTTTTTTCTATACATTTTCATTTTCTCAGCTGAAGGAAAATGTCATTTCCCAGTAGACAGAATCAGAATCTTCTGTAAGTAAAATAAAATCAGAAATGTAAAATGTCAGCAACTGTTTTCTTTTAAAGAAAGCCATCTTCTTTGTGTGTTTGCATGCAGTGAATAGGCAAAAGGAGCTGTTGGTTTGTTGGGTTTTTTTTTCCCCAGTATTGCCACTAGAGATGATATTTCAAGCAGCATTTTTAATTTATTCTTCTCCAGGGGCTGACAATGAATTATTAACAGTCTTTAACAGTGGTGCAGCCAGTTCACAGTGTGCCTGCAATCCAAGGCTAGGTCCTGTTCTCCTTGAAGGAATAATGTTTTGTTCCATGAATTCAGTGGTATTTTGTCTGTGGTCAGATGAACCTCCAAGAAACAGCTATAGTGTCATCCCTGAATTGTTCATCCTGTTCATTGGAGGTTGGGCTGGAAGACAGTTGAGGTAGCAGAAAAAATCATCCAAGTGCTGTTAAGAGGTTTTTCCCAGAGTGATCCCTCAGTGGAATGGTCTGCCCAGGGAGGTGGTGGAGTCGCCATCCCTGGAGGTGTTTAAGGTCAGACTGGATGAGGAGCTCAGTGACATAGTCTGGATGGTGGGAGGCTTGGATGGATGGAGCGTGGTGCCCGTGGTTCCACACTTGTGGGCCTGATCCCTGGGTGGGCGTTCGCTTGAGAGTTGGACTCGATGATCCTGTGGGTCCCTTCCAGCTCAGAATAACCTGTGAACTTTTGTTCAAAATCAGCTTTTTTTTTTTTTAATCAAGCCTCATTAGCTCTCCAAGTCAAGCCATCCAAGTGTGTTGAGGAAGATGAGGGATCAAGGGGTCCTTATACTACCAACTCCTCAGTCAAGAGCATGAGGGGTGGACTTCAGCCAAAGAGTTAATGAGGAGCTTATACGAGGAAAAGGCTTATACCCTATAGAAACACATGGCCACTGGAACTGCCAACCTTGAGCTTGGCTTATTTTATGTTAATTTTGACGAAAAAAAATCTGGGAGCATGAGATCAGTGCATTGAGATTCAGCTTAATTACAAAAACTGTGCAGGGATTAAATAATAGCCTTGGATGTCTAGAACTGAGTGGGATGAATTTGGTGTTAACAGCTCAAACACACAATCCAGTTATTGTGTGAAAATATTGCCTCTGACCAGGTTATGTGAGTTATCTTTAACAATCTGTTACTTATTGTGCATTAAGTTGTAGTGCATTCATTTGTATTTATTGTGGCCTTAGACTGTGTACATTAATGGTTGCCATGGGCCAAGTAATATTTGTTAGCTGAATAAACTATAATAATTTGATTTGGAATCTAATCCTGCGCTAAATATGTGCATGAGAGTGTTTGTTGTTATTGAACTTATTGGAATGTTTGTATGCTAAGAAACCAAGAATTATATTAATAGATGTGATCTAAGGTAGCTGGAAATCACCTGCTCAGTTTAATATCCTGTCTCCAGGAGAAATTTATTTAGGAAAATGTCAGTATCTCATAAAAGGGAGTGACAGGGAAAGAGTTTATTTTGTTTTAAAGTATACCATTAATCACTTTTGGCAAATTACTCTTCTGTCATGAGACAGAGAGCTAAAGCTCCCTCTGAGTATAACTTATTATTTTTGATCCATTAATTATGAATCTTCTTGTTTATTTGCCTTCTGGGATAAACACTATCAATGTTTTCAAATCCAACTTCAAAGGAAGAAGCTCTGCTTACAAAGAATTCTTAAAAATATGGTTAATCTTTAAAAGTATGTTCCAGACACGAACTCTGGTAAATGTAAGGTGACTATGATACCAAAGGATGCAGTCAGAAAATAATGCCATTTCTGTCCATTGACCTGACACTGAAGATATTTGAAATTAGTACGAGCAAATCTGTCTTATGTTTTGGGGAATGGGGAAAGAACAGCATATTTCTTATAAAACCTGCAATTTGTGTGTTAATGGTTTTGACTGGAAGTGCTGGTTTGCCCACTTCTTCAGCAGTGCCTTAGAAACGGGTAACAAAGGGAAGCGTAAATGAGGCAGTGAAGTCAGAAGAACAAAGATAATCCACTTATTTATGTGAATAAATAACTATTAAAAAACTTACGTTGCCTGATGCATTGACACTTGGTGCTGTGGTCTAGTTGACAAGGTGGTGATCAGTGATCTTGGAGGTGTTTTCCAACACATGTCTATCCTTAGAACACAAAAGTGGCTCCTCTGTCACATCCTTAGACTTTTTCACCTATCAAAATATTGACATTTCAATTAGAAGTCTCTTATCTTTCAGATAAGCTTTTTATTTACTGGAGCTCTGGCTCTCAATTTATTATTGCAGATGAGAAAGAGCATTAGAATGCACGTCAAGATATTCTTCAAACCACAAGATTTGTTTAGTTTGCTGTTGCACGGGCACAATGATATCCTGAAAGGACCAAAGTCATTGGAGTAATTTTAAATTAGATTTTACAGCTTGATGTATTTCTTGCATAGTGATAGTTGACTTGTTTTACAATCCAAATAAAGTAGTGTTTGGAATTAGTTGTGGGGCGTAAAATGAAACATAAATTTCCTGATTCCTTGCAGAATTGTGGCATAACAGTTGTTACATCCTGGAAAATTATTAAACTCTGTCTCAAAACTTGGTTTTCAGTTTGGGGGATAGATCTGAGCTGTCTGAATAGTTGATGAAACCTATTTTGTAAGTTTGATGGGATCAGTTTTCTTCCATATATCATCATTCATTAAAAAAAAAATCCTTCTGATGGTCAAATTCTGTGTAATGAAGTAGAGACTGCAGATACCCTGTCGGAGGAGTCTTTACAGAGTGAAGCAGAGAGAAAAGAGCAACTTAATTTTTACTAACTGTGGCTTTGTACGTTCCCACCTTAATGTGCAATCAGTTGCTTTTGCTGCTGTGGAATAATGGTAGAGGTTGCTTGAATTTTTTATTAGGTTGAGGAATATCCATGACACACTGTATCTGAGGTATTATTGCATTTGAGGTTGCAGTAGATGTTTGTTATACTTGAGTGCATTTTACCAGGCGAATCTCGCTATTTGTTTTGTTCTAGAAGTTAATGGTTCCCTGAAATCACCATTTGGCAGCAAGGGCTGATGGCAGGACCAACCTCCCAACCCAATCTTGTACACATCTCCACACTGATGGCTGATGCAGACCTTTGGGTTAGAAAGGAGCTGTGTCTGATGTGAGAAGCATTTGACTGAAGGCTGCCTTTTACAACTAGAAACTCAAAGATGTTGAGGTGCTGAGTTCAGAGAAGGGCAACTAGGATGGNTTGAGTCGCCAACCCTGGAGATGTTCAAGGGGAGGCTGGATGAAGTGCTGAGTGATATGATCTAGATGTACATGATAGGTTAGTTGGATTATAGGTTGGACTAGATGATCTTCAAGGTCCTTTCCAGCCTTATCTGTATTGTGATACTGTGTAAATGGGCAGTGTGGTGCTTGGTGCTCTCACATCTCTAAAGGTGTTACATCCCAGACTGTAAATCTGATCCTTGACTGTACATCACGATTATGTCACAGGAGTGTGGCTGGAAGAATGTTTGTCTGGCATTAAACTGAGCAGCTCAACTCTTTCAGACAGCAGCACACATATAACAGGCTCAGATCGTTCATCCATCCAGTTTTTGATATACTGCGAGAAGAAATGCCAGGATTTATGGGCATGGCCACGCTGCTGACAGATCCCCCCGGATACTTTGAAGAAATCTGACAGTTCCAATTTGAGTTTATTAATGTGATAAAGTGTTTTTTAAAGGGTATAAACATTTTATAGGGGAAACTGCAGTATTGCCAGTGAAAGTGTTTAGCTTTACAGAAACATAAAGCAAACAGAGGCCCCTCCATAAAATAACATGGCTTTACAGTAATATCATTAGAGAAATTTATATACGTAGTTAAATATGCCGAAGAAACTAAAGGGTTCCATAGGCTATTGCATTTCTGGGGAAAAATCCTAAAAGTCCAGGAATACTTTCCTTAACTCTTTTGCCCTAGCATGGATGAAATAGATTTTTAACTTGGATTTGTGAAAAAACCTAATTCTGTTCAGGATGATTACTTGTTTTCTGTTGTACTGTGCCACATAATGTCCTTTTTGCAGTAAAATCACATCTTGGTGTGAGAACAATTAAATAACAATTACTCTGACTTTATAACCATCAAAGAAAGGTGAGCATTGTGTTCCTCCCCTCACAGATGTACTGGGAGAAGAATCAATTGTTTTGATTATGTCAGGTGTGAACTTTGATACAGTAAAGAGAATGGAGAAACTTCTACTGTCTGAATCATTCTTGTTCACAGGGAACGCCTGAGAGGAGGCAACTAAAACATTAGAAACACTTTAAAACAATACAAATAATAAACTAAATTCATGTTGAAGGGATTCTATATGAATCTGACCTGAAATGTATTGGAGTTGTTTTGGAGGACCAACTAATAGTTGAATGGGAATGATTTGTCTGATAGACTATCTGGATTTTCTGATGGTCCTGCTTTCCTTCTCCTACAAGTGCTTTGTGTGTTTCTTTAAAAATATTTACTTTACAGTAGCTGTTCTCAGAAATCTGTTCCTCTCTGGTCCTGGAGAAAAGATGGACATGAACCCTCTGTCAGCACCAGTGTGGCTGATGTTATGAATATTTGCAGAGCACAGAGCTGCAATAGCCCCTGTGTAGCATCTCCATCTTCCTCTGGCCAGTATGTCTTGTGGCTGTACTAGTTTTAAAAAATATGAAATGATAAATATATCCAATATATTTTAAAGTTAACTATTGTTCTCTAAATAGGCTATTACTGAAAGCTTGCTCTGCTACAGCTGAAAATGCTTAATTAAAAACTGTTCCAGTAGTATGATAGATGCACCACACAGTAAATGATCCTGTTCAGAAGGAGATGTACCATGATACACCTGAATCCTCCCCAAATGATTAAACACACTCTTTCTCAAGATGTGGAATGGAATTCCATCATATCTTTATCTTGTGATGTTTTCTATATATTGCTTTTGTTAAGTGATGGATTCAGTGGATGAACATGCTATTGGGTGCTGAACTTTCTCATCACTTTCTAAATCTTCTCATTTCTTTCAGCAGGTAGGGATGGATATATTCTTCTTTGTGAATGTCACACACACCTCTGCCCAGTCTTTCATTTCTTTGTTCCCTCTTTCAGCGCACTCTCATGTTTGCTTAAGCCTAGCTCAAATTTAAGCATCTAAATATAATTTTAATGGAATTGAAGTGCAGGAAAATAATCCTGTCAATGTCACCGAGTCCCTGGAAGCCCAACATTTTTACTAGTAGATTTAAGGGACATAGTCTTACACTGCCGTGCAAACCCAGAGGTGCCTCAGTCCCAGCTGAGCTGAATCTCTTGGTTCCTGCCATGATCTCTATGTTCTTTTCCTGACCCCCCCCTTGCAGATAATTATGGTGAAATTCAACACAGGCTTTCATCCTCTTCTGCATTTCTAAAGTATTCCCCAGCCTTTTTCCATAAAGAGACTATATTCAGCTGTGGAAGTTTTAGAAGTAATTGCGTTGAAAATGCCACGCGTTAGGAAGAAGATTTGAAAACACGGTTCAATATTTTGTTTTAAATGGGTTTATAATTACATATGGGGATTCTTTGCTTCCACAGTCCTGAATGGGACAGAGGGAGAAGAATGACAGCATGTGTGGGAGTATTGATTTTAAATAACTAGACTATTAAATGATAGCAAAAAATGCATTTCTCAGTAGATACATCTAAGGACGATACCACATTCATCTGTCACTGTGGAATGAAAGGAAGTTTGACTAATAGCTCAGATTTTGATATAGATTTTATGGACTTTCTTGCCTTTATAACTGGATTAGAGTTGTTACACTTGTGACCTTTTTAGTGACTACTCATTCAAGTATTGACACATGTATGTGTTTTATTGTGGCACAAGGGCCTGCACTACAAACAACTGCCTCTCTAGATATGTCTTTCAATTAGTGTAAATTTCAGGAAAACGTGTAATTTATAATAATATTTATTTTCCTTTTTCCCCCTCCTACTTGAATTTAGCAACATCTCTTCATGTGCTGGCTCTAAAGAACATGCATTTGGGTTCAGATGGGATTATGGTTCATTTTCCCTGATACTTAAATCATGTCAGTCCCTCTGCAAGGCCTTTTATAACTCCTAGCAGAGTTGAGAGGCTTTGTTGCCTCTCAGAGTTGCATCCAGTGAAAAGTGCAGAACTTTTCTTAGTAAAACTACTACTTTTAAATTTGTGTTGAATTAGCATCATTATTGCATAAGAGGTTGAAAAAAGTGGTTAAGATATTCTGTGGTAAAACCCCCCCCATATTGTTGTCCTGTATTATTCTGTGGGGTGAGGTTTAGTGCATCTTAATCCTGGTAACACTGCTGGGAATTTCATGTGAGGTGGTGATAAAACACCGTTCTGATACAGAGAAAGATGGACTTTCCAAACTCAACGTGTTGAGGCCTAGTCCTCCACTTGACTTGTGGGGTGTGTCTCAAGTGCAAATATTTGTATAAACAAGGATAATAATTTCCAACTTGCAAAAAATTTGCTGACAAACCCTGAACTCAGCTGGGGAAACCATATCCATGTGAACTGTCCTGTTAACAGCAAGGTTTGGGGCTAACTACACTACAGGATAAGTGACCAACGGTACAGGCTCGTGCCCTCAGGGCTTTTAGATTTTCCCCCTTTTGCTCCATCCTCTGCCATTTCCAGTGGCTTGTATGGTTTGGTTGGTTGGTTTGGGGTGAGGGGATGGCAGCTGTCAACCTTTAAGCTCTAATTACGTGTTTCATTTAATGTAAATGGAACTTTATGCACATGAACGATCTTTGTTAATTCACCGGGGACTACCCGTGATTTTAAGACTGTGGATCACCCTCGTTCTCTGAGGGAGGGAGCACTTCTCATGAAGTGCTGAGCATATTGTCAGCGCTCTAAACAAGATTTGTGGGGTTTTTTTCCGAGAAAGACACAACTACTTTCTCCCTTGTGCTTAAATAGTCGACACATGCTAAGTGATCTTGCTTTCCTTTGGTACAAAGACCAGGCAGAAGCAAGATCATTCTAGTTGTATCCTTTATGAGGGGGTATATGTGATGGAAAAGACCCAGTTAAAAGTAAAAAAACCCAAACCTAATTCAGCTTGACCTTTAATATCCATTCCCAGATAGTGCTCTGGTGGGTTCTGCTTCAGAAAGTCTTGGTTTAATCTAACTTCTGGCTCTCCCCAGTCTGAATCCTCACTATAGTTGACACACTTCTGATAATGCAGGCCTTGAATAGAAGTATGCTTGGGAAAAATTGTGGTGGTAGTGATACGTGTTTGCAATGGTGAGAGTCAGGTTGTGGCTGTTCAGTGGAGAGAGCAGAGGTCACTCACCTGGGAAACACGGGTGAGGTGTGAGTGCCTTTATCCTTTGCGTGTGTTTGTGTTCCTAATGTGGATTGCAAGTATCTCTCCATCAGCTGAGGTGTGTGCATCCCTCTCCCAGGGCTCTGAATCAGCGAAAGGTCACTTCTGTTGTGTGTGCAGCCCAGACAAAGGCGAGCTATCTCCAGAATAACCACAGTCTTTATACCCTCAAAATGCCTTTTTTGAATCAAGTCAGGTAGGGGATAAACAGATGTTTTCTGGATCATTATGTGCTGTTGTTGCCACTCTCCCCCCGGTGATGCGCTGGGTGAAGTCAGGTGTGAGTCAGTGATGTGAACTTACAGCTGCTGCTTTGGGACCTTGTGGGTACGAACTCGCTTGTATTTCATGCAGCGTGTGATGACCTGACCTCTCCTCTCCTTCCTGGCAGTGTTCCTAAATCACATACAACTGCAGACTCGGCAACACTGGCTGAAGAAACTCGGGCTGATAATTTAGGACATTTATGGGATTTTTTTTCCCCCGTCTTTCTGTTAGGTTTGTTTTCGGATTTGAGAAGGTTTCAGCAGGAGGCACACGTGGAGTTGAGCAGCAGATGACGCCTGCTGCAAAGTGGGGCTGGAGGGAGCCTGAGGACATTAAATGGGGATAAAGAGAAAAATGGGCTTCAAGTCCATTTAGAGAGCTTTGAAGCCATAATCCGTCTCTATTGTAGGGATTTTTGGTGTTTAGAAAGCCATGTCAGGGCAGCTTTTTCAGCTTCATGCACTGGAGGCAGCATAAGGGTAAATTAGAAAAGAAAGAAAACAAGTGGTGTGAAGTTGCAGTAACTGCAGCAGCAGAAGAAGTTGAAGCCACGGGAGTGAACAACGGATCACATATCAAAGCATAAAGTGTGTTTTATCTCAGTTCTCAGTCCTTTTGTATGATATTAATGGTTTATTTGAAATGCAAATGAGAGAGGATGAAATTTTATTGCAAAACCATCTTCCACATCAAACTTTTGATGTCTGATTATACAGAAAGAGCTTCTAAAAATTTTTTTTGGTAGCTTTTAAAATCAGCTCAATGTATTCTTAAAGGGCCTGCATTTAAGATAAAAGACTTCATGAGCAAACAGCAGTTGCTGTTTTTTAAGTGCAAGTTCCTATTATCCAAAGCATCAAGCAGGAGAATCATTGTGTATCCTTTGTTTAAGTTGAGTGGAAGGAGAGGGCGGGAGGTGAATAAAGACATTTTTAAATAAAAGAATAAAGATAATTTTCTCAGAGACTATTTTATACAGCCCTTTTGTACCACCTGACTGAGAATCAATGAGGCTTTATTGGAAAACAAGCAGGTAAAATGAAAACCCAGGGAAGTTACTGGGCACAGCTGCTGGTATTGCCAGTGGGAAATGAAATCTTCCCCTGACTTTCAATATTTGCACTAAAGGGCAGTGATGCTGTTGGAGTTTTACGTTAAATTTGACTAGTTTTAGGACCTTTCTAGTTTGTTGGTTTGGTGTTTGGGTTTTTTGTTGTTTTGCTTTTTACAGAAAGCATAGCCTAGTGTTTTTATGGACTCTAAATCCCATATTATTGCACGTGCTGTAACTTCTACTGGTAAAGGTTTTGTTTTTTTCTCTTGTTTTTGTTCAGCTGTATGTTCTTGCTCCCATCCCTCTTTTCTTCCTCTACTTCCATCCTTAACTCACTTACAACAACATAAATAGCAACAGAATTTCAAAGAAATGCAAAAGTGTTCTTAAATAACTGTCTCAGACAGACTTTTCATCTCTTTGTTTTACACCTCGAGTGTCTTATTTGTGTCTCTCCTGCGCTCAGACCATGTAACTTTCTCCATAAAGCAGCAGAGTATTCAGCTCTGGAATTATTAATTGGTGGAAGGACCTGCACTTCTAAGGTGCAGTTCAACTCATAGAATGGATCTCTGAGTTTGTGCCTTAAAGCACCTATTTGTCTTCATTACCTAGAGGAGCTTGGCTAACTATTTCAAGATTTGATATTCATGAAGATGTTGAGATTCAGGAGTTAATTTTATGCTCTAACTTCACAGCAACCAGTCAAAAATAGAGCTTGGTGTCAGTGTAGAGAGCTGAAATCAGGATTCTATGTATTGTGCAATATATTTGGAATAAACAAATATTCCAAAGTTATATGAGTGGGGGAGAAAAAATATTGAGAAGACCATGGCTGTGATTTTATTAAAAACCAAGAAAAGTCAGTAGTTTGCCCTCACCTGAGGGCATTGGAAAGAGAGAGTTTGTCTGAGAGAGAAGATGAGAATGGGGTGGGTGTAGAGGAAATAGATCATGTGAAGAGATTGAAAAGCCTTGGACTATTTAGGGAGAGATGAATAAGAGGAAACAGTAAAATTAGCCATAGCAATGATTGCAGTAAAGAAAGGCAGGATGTGAATTTGTATTTTTATTTTTAAAGCTTGAATAGAAGAACAAGAAAACACTGATTGAAACTGGAAGAGGGAAATAGAAAACTGCATGAAGAAAACGCTTTTTTCACACATTGTGTAATTAACCCTTGCGGTTGTTTCCTGAAGGTGGCATTGAGGCTGGTGTTTTACCAGCCTGAGAAAAAGGGACTGGAAATATAAGTATGGGGACAAGTGAAGCATCTACAGTAACAATAATGTGCAACATCCTCCCTCAAAAACAAGGGAGTAGCTTTGAGTGTTTTCAAAGTCATTTCATAACTCTTGGAACACCAGGACTTTGGTGTTGTTTTGGATTTCATAACTTCCGAACCAAGTGGAAAATAAATGGTTTTGAGGCATTTTTTTCCCAGAAGTTAATTTGTTTATGCAAATAGATGTACCATCAGATTGGATATTGCTTGGTTATCATCTGCTCTCATTTATTCAACTTTATGCAGAATCTGTTGTGGCTCTCCATCAGAATGAAGACACATTTTTTTTGTGATATATTAAGAGCAAAATAGCAACAATATTTCAAAAAGAGTGGGCGAAATCAGTCTCGGTATATTGTCTGGCTGGAGGATGAGCTCAAAGGGATCTCAAAGCAATTCCAGCAGGTTGCAGCCTTTAAATGCTAATTGGGTTTATCTACAATGTTAGAGAGTCTAAGGAAGAGAATGAGAATTCATTATTCTCATATGAATTACTGAAAGAAGAGGAATTAAAGGGGGATGTTTATTTTCTTCCTAAATTTCAAATTGATCAAACCTATTTCATTCACTTCCATCTTGTGTCTAGTTGCAGTGTAATGTTTTAGATTTGGTTCTGTTTATATAGGTCACTAAATATCTACTGCAAATATCAGTGAGGTTTTTTTTCCTTAAACATCTAGTGAATATGTGATCTGTTATCGCTCCAGCTGTGGAATGAAACAGCAATGCAGTTGCTTCTATGTCCACTTTGGACTCTTCTGCAGGGTTTAGATTGGATATCAGGGGGGAAAAATCATAGGCAGGGTTGTAAAGCATTGGAACAGATTCTCCAGGGAAGCTGTGGCATCACCACCCATAGAAATATTAAAAGAGTGTGTGGATATGGCACTTAGGGACATGGTTTACTGGTGGTGGTGCTGGGTTGATGTTTGGACTTGATCTTGAGGGTCTTTTCCAACACCAACAATTCTACCATTGTATGGAGTCTTGTTTCTCTGAGTCAAGAACTAAGTTTTCTGAAGCCCAAAGATCATTTTAACCAGGATGTGCAGTTGAAGTGCTCCTTGAACCCTCTCTAAGTACCTCGGTGCCTTTTTATGGCCAAGGAGATCTGGAATTCCTGTCCTTGTCTCATTGGCCCCTCTATTTGATGGCCCTGCATTCTGCTCCTCACCTCATCCTCACCTCAAAATGGGCTGTAAATTGCTGTGAGAAGGCAACACAATCTGCTTCCTGCAGTTCATTTTGTGGTCCATGGGGGGAAAAAAGAATGGGGAGATCATTTCCAGAAGGGTATGACAACTATGGATGAGGTAGTGCTCTGGTTAGAGGTGGTGGGGAGCAGCAAAAAAGGAATTGCCTAGAACTAAACCATGGAATGTTTTGCTTCCTAATCAGGAATGAGATTCTGGCTGTGTGCAGTTCTCTTTCCTTTTCTCAGTGTAGTTTGCTGTGGTCCAACCCTTAATGTTTTTGCTAATTAAAAAACTTCCATGAAGGTGCTGCTGCTGTGAGTGTCAAATTGGGTTAGAAGGGGACGCAGAACGAGCAAGAACAAGTTTAAAAGTGGGTGCCATGGGCTGTGTTCATTCGTGCACACCAGCTGCTTTTCATGTGAAGGGTATGAAAACATCATCAAATCAGAGGCTCAAACTGTTCATGGTTGCTTTCTCTTCCTTTCAAAGAGACTGCCATACTGTAATTTTGAGACAAGGATGGCCATTTGTCTTTTAGATTTATTTTGTTAAATCCTGGGAAAACGGATGTGTTTGAGAGGATTATTATTTTTTCCCAGACTTGCAGTAAGATCCGGAGAGCACCTGTAAAATCTGTGTTGGATACTGTGCGTGTGTTCCATTGGTAACTGTGCCCCAATCATCTTAGAAAACATTTGCTGAAATTAATTTCCAGTGTTCCCCCCAGCCCCAGTTTCCATAATAATATTTCTATTCATTATTTTTTCATATAACAGATTTAAAAGAGAGCTTGGAAATTGTCAGATATTCACTGATGAAGTATGTTAATTTTCTTTAGCGCTCCTTTTTAACTGTGGCATTGGAATAAGCAACATAATTATGCTCTCTTGAACCAACTCAAAAAAAGATTTTCAAGTGGCTGGGCCGAAGTTAATGCCCTTCTCCACAGCACTGTGGGCCAGAGCCCATATGTGTTTCTTGGCACACTTTTTTTATCTTAAATTTAAAACAGGAGAGGAACAACAAAAGTTTCGCTACTACAGAATAAACTGCCTGAGTGATTCTGGTTTTCTTCTTGTCACAGCCTCCTCCCACCTGCCATTCTGGCTGCATTTCTGCCTTATATGTCTTCATATTTTTGATAAAGTTATAATGATGCCTGCCAGTGCAAAATGGTCCAGGACAATGGTTCTTTGGTGCGTTACAAACGTGTCTTTTTGGGCCTGGTGTTAAATCTCTTAAACCCCTTTTGGGGCAGTGGATGCACAGCAAATAAGGCCTTGATTTCCAAGGGTCCTGGAGGCACCTTGTTTCTTAGGACTTGAGTATTGCTGGTTGTCTCCTCTGAAATTCAGTCCTTGTGTTTCAAGGCCCTAATGCAAATGTGTTTAAATTTAGTGGGAGCTTCTTCATGAAGTTTCTTAACCTTCTTGCCACCAGATGTGTCATTTATAAAGTAATACAGTAATCCTTTGGTTTCGTTGGTTCCACAATGTAAATAGTAATATTAATGTAAACTCGATGAGAAAGCTGAATGTGACTTTATCTTCTTAGTGCCTTGTATGCTCCATCAGTATAAACTGAATGCAAATCTGGTTTTAAGTGTACTCAAGGTAAAATGAAACCTACTCCTGCAGAGTGCCAGTGATTGTTGCCCTAAACTTGTATTAATTTCCTTTAAAAAAATAGCAGCAGCAATAATAATAGGGTTTGGGGTTTATTTAAAGGGTTTGGCTTGAGAATTAAAATGTCGTTAAAAAGCTTTGTTTTCTTTAACGGACAACTCAAGAATCAGCAGAAATAATTGTAATATGCTCATGGTGGCACTAATGAAAATTGCAAAATTATTGTGGAGTCTCTTTGAAATGGGTAACCAAAGCTTTCCTTTACTACCTCTGCCTTTATCTGCAAGGCAGATGATTTTTTTTTCAAAGGGAAACACCACAAACTGGCAACATTGGCAGACAGGCTCATTAAATGAGACTATGATGCTCATTCAAGGCATTTAGAATTAGCTGTACATGCGTAAAGTGACTCTCTGTTTCCCATTATGAACCATATCCAACAATTAATTGGGTGGCCTTTGAGACTATTTTCAACCTTGTGGATATCTACAAAAATGGTGGAAAAGCTTTATCACTTCATGTTAAATAAAAAGGTAAACTTGATCTCGGTATTAATTAGGGCTTTAACATCTGTTGCTAGAATTAATAGTCCATAAACATCAGAATGATCAGCATCAGGTGTTAAAGGTTGGGACATACCCCACTTAGCTTTGGCAATGTAAATGTTATGCAGCATGTCCTAAGATAGATGTCTAAGGTAAAAGTTAGGTAAGGTAAGTAAAAGTTGCCCTTTCTAGGTATCTACTTCTCTGCCACAAATTAGGTTTTTGTCTTTTTTAGACTGTGAGGGTGAAATCAGATTAGTTCCAATGTAAGTCTCATATTGCAGTTCATTTAAAAGAATTAAAGGTGTAATAACAGGAGGAGTGAAATGGCAGTGGATATCTCATGGCAGGCACAAGTCAAGTGGCAATACTAAAAATATTTTGAATCCATCTGTCTCTGGAATTAGTGCTGTGCAGTGAAGGGACAGAGGAAAAACGTTTGGAAGGAGTTAAATAAGACAAACTGTTATAACTGGAACACTAAAATCTTGTTTGGTTGTTTTTCACTGAGGCCTGAACCCCAGGGAGTTATGCAGTAGGTGTTGTCTTGACTGTTTTAAGGTTTTTAGGCTGATTTTTTTTTTCTCTTACAGCCTCTCAGGTGTAGATGCTGATGGTTCTGTGCTGTAGGGGTGATTACCATTTTCTCACCTTAACAGAAGTTTTCCTAAATAAATCAGAGCACTCCTATCTCCACGCTTCTCTCTCAGTGATTTGCCATGTCCCCAGTGCATTTGAAATGTTTATTAACCAGATGTTACCTAGATTAGAAGGGAGAAGGTAATCTACCATGCAACATGACCCAGTGCTTGCTCAAAAATGAACTAAATTCGTTCCAAGCCATAGCAAACAGCATGGCTTTGTCCCCTGGGATTGCCAATAAAAATTTCATGCAGAGTTTCTAAATGTCATCTCTGTGTCCATATGCAGTTTGTACACATGCTGTTTTCTATAATAAGGTGTCTTGTCAGCCTTGGACTAATTGGGATAATGATATAGGCTCAAACTATGAGATATTCCTGAACTTTTCTTTTTTTTAGATACCATGGTGTTCATGGAGAATCAAATAAATTGTTCAGTATGCATTAGGTCTGGCTCCCTTCTGAATTAATCTATTATCTATTTAGGGTTTCATGAAGCTTAAAGAACTTATGAATAGAACTGGAGGCCCTGGCTAAAGTTTATAAAAGAGATTAAGAGACTAGAGAAAGTGCACAAACTCCTTAAACAATTGTTTGAACAACTCACTGGTTAAACCCAAATCTTAAACCATTATGGGCACTGCTGGAGCCCATTCTAAGTACATGTATGCATTTGAGTGCTTTCAGTGTCTCCATAAATCTGACTACAATAGCTAAAACCTCCAATAAATATATATTTTTGGGTTTTTTAAAAAATTATTTTCATTTACAGTTCATAGACCACCAGAAATGCTCAGAAAAGAATGGGTGCAAGGTGAGGAGACAAGACTGTTATCTCCACGTGTTCACTTCTGTTAGGGTTCTAAATTCCTGTATTCCTAAATTAATTAATTCCTAGATTTCCATACAAAATCTTTAAAGGTTGTGCCACAAAGGCCGCAGGAAAATACCCAGCCCCGACCTAAGGAACGAGCAGTGTATAAAAAGAAAAAGCAAATTTAGTATAATTACCATATTTTTTGTGATGACAGTAGTAATAGTAACATAGTAGTAATGTGACATAAACCCAAGATACTTCCTTGACATTTGTGTGCCATTAGAAAATGTCTGTAGCCTCTGTGCCTGGTTTGTTAAACCCAGCTAAAAGAATAGCACTGAACTGAATTTTGGGGGTTTTACATTATTACACAGTGTTACCCCTAATTTTTCAGGTATTTCCTTTCATCTTTCCTCCTCCCTCTTACAAAGCCATGGAAGTGTTGCAATGTTCAAGATCCACACAGTGGAGAGGGTTCACATTTGGTGTAAAGCCTTCACTCGTTTCTGACAATAATATAAATACCTTGATCATTCTTGTTTTTGAAGCTGCTGTACGTATATATATCAGAAAACCTGAGTTATTCTGAGATCCCATGAATTATGACTATTATAAAGCCATGTTTTTCTTCCTAGTGAACTTCTAATGTCAACATGCTTTTGCAATGTTACAAGCTTGTGTTTTTTCCTGTGGAAATTCTAACAGGTGTGTTTATTTTCTTTTTTTTTTTTTTAATTCATAAAAGTGTTCAGTTATTTATATGCCACTTTACAACCCATCATAAAACTGCTCAATGAACAGATTATGAAGGCTGAGTCTGAACAGAATTCTGTTCAGTATTTGCATCCTTTTCTCCTAAGCCTCTCTCCTTTTGCCATCTGCCACATCTCCTGTGTGGTGTCCACACCTTTCTGACCATCTTTTGTCCTCATATATATGTTTATTTTCTATTCTGCAGTGTGCAACTCAGCTCTCAAGAATGTTCAATGAAGGAATTAAATGTCTTGAAAGGATCTGCTGACCTCAGAATTAATGAAGTAAAGGCCATTGATTTTTACTGGGGATAGTGCCATGTCAATTAACAAATTACCTTGTTATATGTATAATTTGAGGATAGTGAAAAGATCTGAAAGGCATCTAGAAAAGATGAAGTTGGTAATTTCTTTCTCAAGTCAAGGTCTGTAGTAATACCCGCTGTAACCAGGCATTGAATTTCCACCCCCCCCCCCCACTGCAGTGCATTGATGCAGACAGTATTTCAGTGTTAAAATCTTAATAAATGTGATTAATGTAAATTAATGGAGAGAAATCTCGTCATAACAGTGGTGCTACAGTAGGATATTTTCTAGATGGGAAGGCTAGTTGGATTTTTTTTCCCCCAAACACGTTTGGAAAGGAAGGTTGGTCAATTGGAATTGGGAGCAGACATCTCAGCAGCCATGGAACGGTCAAAGTTGAACTAAAGGTGGTCAAAAGTCTTGAAAGCAAAGCCAGGAGTGCTGTAGTTTCCAGGGGAGCCAGAGGAGAAGAAAATTTTTTAGATTACTATCAGTGAGAGAGCTGCATTTGCAAAATGCCAGAAAAAAGAAATCTGTAGTAATAGTTTGACACTGTAATATACTGAAAAATATGAGAGCCATATTTTAGGTTTGACACACAATGCCTGCAAAAACATAGATGTACAATAAAAAAGTGCCTGAAAGAACCTCTCAGGTTGTTGAACTTTGAATTTTGTTTAATAAAGTAGATATTTTACCAAACAAGCCTGTTGCTTAAGAGAGAGTTCAGCTGGATTTCACGAATATACAGTTGAGATCTACAACATGTATGTAGTTGAGATTTACAACAAAATAATGAGATCAATTTAAAATTGATCCAAGTTAAAACAGTTTAATTTCTCATGAAGACTGTTTTTCAGATAGATCAACTAATGGAACAAGTGATTAGTGCAAGTTTTTTCCACAAAGAGGATTGCCAGATAGTTGGCAGCTAAGAAAATCCAGCTTCTTATTGGTGGTTAAATGAAAGGTACAAACTTTAACTCTTCTGTTTTTCTCAGTAGCTTGCCCAGGGTCACTATGTGAGTCAATGGCTGAGCTGGAGATAAAACTGAAGAATTATTACTCCCAGTCACAGGCACTAACCACAAGACAATCTTTCTCCTCATTTCCCTTTTAATGGACTGCACTTGCATTGAGCATTCCACACCAGTCAACAGGGAAAAATTACTGGCTCTAGTTAGACAAGCATGCTAGAGAGTATCTCAGAGTTTATGGATGAAAACAGCTATAAAAATGCTCAGTTTTTATTATTATTATTTATTGTTTGCAAACTTGGAGATTCAATAAGAGTTTACAGATAAAGGAGGCCCAGTGAAGGACTTGAGTTTCCCACTATTTCTCTTTTGTTCCAAAAGCAATATGTCTTAAAATACTTATTTTAAAAAGGTTGTTGCCGACATTTTTTCATACTGGAAAAATATACGAAAATAAAGGAAGAATGCATGAAAAATTATCTTCAATTATTGTGTTCCCATTGTTAGCTTCTCTTCTTCACCTAATAACTGTTACATGGTTCTCTGCGAAGAATACAAAACAGGACCTATTAGTGAAATCAAGGGTTCCTATGGTCCTAAGTAATCCGTGAAGGGTTATCTTTCATTGCCAGATTATTTTCACTTGTCTGAATGCCAGCTCAACTCTCCATGCTGAGGTCAGTTCCCTGTGTTTTTAGTTGACTTGTTTTCACAGTATTCACAGTATAGATAAGGCTGGAAAGGATCTTGAAGATCATCTAGTCCAACCTTTAATACAACTAACCCATCATCTATATCTAGGTCATATCACTCATCACCTCATCCAGCCTAGCCTGAAACACCTCCAGGGTTGGCGACTCAACCACCTCTGTGGGCAACCCATTCCACATCCGGATCGCTCTTTCAGTAAAAAACCTTTTCCTAATATCAAGTCTAAACTTTCCCTGCTGAAGCTTAAGACTGTGACCTCTCATCCTGTCATTGCTGATCAGTGTGAGCGAGTGCTGCGAATGACCCGTGATATCGAGTACCACTGAACATGAGCATCCCATAAAAATTAATGACCATGTTTTTCTTTTGGGGATTCCATTTTTTAAAGTGTGAATCAAATTTGACAGCAAACATTTAAACCGTGAGATGAAATAGTTGAGAATAGGGATGAAAATCTAAAGTGAGCAGGTTGTGAGACTTGAGACAGTCTGACTGCACAGGTTGGACAAGGATATCACGGCATGGCCAGAACAGTGGATACACACACTGTGGGTAAGACAGAAGAGAAAGACTGTCTTCTGGGTGACATAGTCACAAAATAAGGAAAACTGCTCTGCATACCTAGCAGGAAGACTGGATGAGGAGCTCAGTGACATGGTCTGCATGGTGGGAGGCTTGGATGGATGGAGCATGGTGCCCGTGGTTCCACATTTGTGGGCCTGATCCCTGGGTGGGCGTTCGCTTGGGAGTTGGACTCGATGATCCTGTGGGTCCCTTCCAACTCAGAATAACCTGTGAACCTGTGAATCCAGCAGAGGTTCTAGGGCTGGAACAAAAGCACCTGAAACCCCAGGCAGCTGACAGTGATTGGTTTGCACATCAGCTGCCAGTCCTGTACAGGAGCTGCAGAGAAGTGCCATGCAGCTCTCTATGGAGAGCAGAGAAGTCTCAGGAGGTGTGTGGTAATGGGGCTTGAGGGCAACCCTTCATCCTGCTCAGAAATAGCAAACTAGTTCCATGAGGAGAGGGCTGTTTTTTCAATTTAAAGGGCTTTCTGTCTTCCCTTTCTGTTTATTTATTTATCACAAAAGGATTAAGAGTGTAATCAACTTTAGTTGGCCAAGAAACAGCAATTTTAAAGCCTTCTGCTCCTCGGTCATTTGTGTGACTGATATACTTAAGTTTTGTTTATTCTTTAATGCTCAGTCCCAATAGAATGAGGAAAATAGCAAGCAAGCCTCAGAACCTGACACAAACTGCAGCCAACAAGTAGCAGAATCCAATAGCAAATTTCAGGCTTCACTTGAGGACAAATGAATTCTGGATTCTAACTGTGCTCCCTGGTTCATTAACATTCCAGTTTCTTTTGTGTTTTCTGAGTACTGCATTTGACTCTAATAAATCCTAGTTTATTTCTGCATAACCTCATTCCACCACAACATTCCAGGAGCAGGCACCAGGGTTAGAGAAATGCCACTTTCCCCCCCACTTTTCTTACCTTCCTTCTGACATATTTTCCACCAAAGGGACAAGAGTTTTGACATCAGCTTCCTTAAGGTAGCCTTTCACCCAATGGACATTAAAAATAAGGATAAAGTGTGTGACCATATCACTAAAAAAGCGAGTTTTTCCACCTTCCCTCCTTATTTTTTAATATTTTTTTAGAATCAAATGGGTTACAAATAAAATTTTTTTCTCTTAAAATCATTGTTATGGTACTCTGTAGTCTCAGTAGAGACTTAACCTAATAAATGGGCTCAAGGGCTGGGGAGAAGGTAACAGGTAAACCAGGCTTGTTCTGCAAGATGTGCCCTGTCCACCCCTTAGAAAGGTGTAATTCATGGCTACTAATTCGAAAATAGCATGGAGAATAATTTTAATGTGAAAATGAGTACAGTGGAATTCACTGAATGTGAAATCGTCATGCACGCTTTTAATATAAAGTACAAATTATGTAAAAATGTCAAGCTTTGGGTTTGCAAGCTGATCAGCTGGAGTTAGATCTCCTAATCTCCAGGTGCCTGAGGTATTATGCATTCCTCTAAAGCATTAGGTCACAGCTGGAAACAGATGAGGATGATCTGTGGGACTTAGTGTGACAATTCCCATAAAAAACCCCACATTTAGCATTTGCAACCATGAGATGAATGCCTTGATTTAATGGATTTCTTTTTTTTTTCTCTTGGAGAAATGGTATTCCACAAATGAAACGTTTGTCAGATTGCAATACAAATTGTGAGCTGGGTTTTGTGTGACAAGGGGGTTTTTTTTGTCACCCTTTAATAAAAGGTGAGGGCTGTAGTGTGATCATTTCACTCCCTCAGTCACAAACGTGTAATGGGGATGTGCTGTGACTTGTGGTGCCTTCACAGATGCTCCACAGTTAAATGCCAGGACACTCAGACCCAACTCCAGAGCCCTGCTCTTGGGATTATCTCTCTTCTTATGGAGGCTGTGTAATGCACAGCCATGAAATACATCTTCACCTGATGCTCCTGTAGCCTGGTGGGTGGGCATTCCAACTTGTGTCCCTCCCACTGCCTGCTAGATACTGAATTAGAGTTCAGGATTTTACCTCAATAATGCATGGAAAGAGAGAAGCAGTTCTGCATCCAACAGATTTATGGGTAATTTGCCCATGGGATGTACACACACATATATGATCTAGATGTAGAGGATAGGTTAGTTGGGCTATAGGTTGGACTAGATGATCTTCAAGGTCCTTTCCAACCTCACCTATACTGTGATACATGTCCCCTCAGCTCAGGGAGATGTGCAACAAATTCTCTCCAAGTTTAGGAAACCACCTGGAATCAGGTAGAAGAAGACTTGCTGATGCCTTTGCTTCAGAGTTCTGTTCGACATTTTCATTGGTGATATTGATGACGGGATTGAGGCCATCGTGAGTAAATTCACAGATGACACCAAGCTCAGAGCCTGTGTTGATCTGTTAGAGGGTAGGAAGGCCCTGCAGAGAGACCTGGGCAGACTGGAGAGATGGGCAGACTCCAATAGAATCAAATTTAGAAGTCTGAATATCAGGTTCTGCATTTTGGTCATAANGTTAGTTGGGCTGTAGGTTGGACTAGATGATCTTCAAGGTCCTTTCCAGCCTTATCTACACTGTGATACTGTGAATTTGTAGGCAACTCTTGTATCCAGCTGTAGTTTTCTCCTTCTTAACTCTAGAGCTTTCTATGAAGTTCTTTGGAGCCTTTTGATGCTGGCGATTTTCAATTTTTGTTTGTTTGGTTTTTTGGGTTTTTAAATGGGATTACAGAGTTCTTGGATAAAAGAAAAGGCAGGTGTATGTTACTGCCTCATGTAGCAGCAGCACTCACAGCCACAGACTTGGCTAGACCAGGAAGGTTTCTGACTCATCCCTTTGACCCTTTTGAGTCTTCAGCTCTATTAAAGCGTTCTCTCTGCTGCTCTGTAGGATAAAGGGTAATACTCTTTCCACTGCTCCTTCCTCTCCTGGATGAAGGGAGTGTGAGCAGCGCTGATTGCACCCACAGGAGATTACTAATCACTTCTGGCAGCTGGGTATTAACATCCCCATCACAGCATCAAATCCTCGTGCTGTGAAAGGGAAATGCATCTTAAAGCTCTTAGCCTGGAAAACGCAATTTAGTTGTGAATAGGGATATTTCTGCTAGAAATATAATCTCCTTTCCCCACTTCTACACTGAGGGCAGTCACCCGGCTGCTTTTATCTGCAGTTGTAAGTCTGTAGTAAACTGCGTGACTTAAGCACGTTACGTCTCAGTTTAAAACTTAAGTCATGGTCAACTGAAAATAAGCCAGATCTTTGTAAGAATGTTACTCAAGTGAATAGAAAGATCATGTTTGCATGACTTTATTTTCCCCTCACGCTGTAAGCGCTGAAGAGTGAGTGAGGTGCCAGTTGCTGATAAGCAGTTATGCCATTTAATATTGTTAAAATTTATGGGTATTTTAGACTGCATGAAAGTTGGATCTGCTAAGCATTTAAAAGTGTTATTTGTTTTAAATTAATATCTATTACATCCGTTCCACACAGGACTTCATCAGGTCAGTCAGATTTGCTACATACTTGGCTTCAATTCCTGGAAAAATACAGAAAGAAATCACTGAAAATACTCGTAAGCACCTAGAAAAATAAAGAGGATGAGGGATGGTAAACATGGTTTTGCCAAGAACAAGATATATCAAACAAATTTGATGTTCATCTCACCTAGAATAACAGGACTAGTGGGTAAAGTACAGGCAGAAGAAATTATTGTAGTTGGATAAAACACTGTTGAAAAAGCTGTAATAGGGGACTGTTATTAAGATTTCACTGTCGAAAAAGTGCTTATTCAATGTGTAGGTGCCACCAACCTGAGCAGTGTTGTGAGTACTTGGGAAATAGTGAAGCAGATCAGAGGAAAAAATGTTCTATATAATGTCATTCCACAGTGAGAGGTACCTGGAAACGCAATGATGTTGCAATGAGTAGGGAATGCCTCAGTTCTGCTGAAATTTCAAATAAATTGTGGCTGAATGGAAAGCATTGCATCTTCTATTTTTGTTGAGGATTGCAATTGTAAAGGATTTTTTTTTCAGTGTCCATTATCCCTTTGGTTGTGATATGTATTTTACAAAAATAACAGTGGAGAATATTTTTAATAGTGTAGTTACCATGTTGGCAACTTTTTCTTACTTAGATTGTTTTATCTTTGCTGAAATCATTATATTTTCTTTAATGAGATGAATATTTAATGTGCTCTTGGCATGAATTAATTTTTAATAAACCATTAATAAGTCAGATCTCTATGGATTTCTTTCCCTTAAAAAATCAAGCCTCTTCCAACAAGGAGTTTTTGATAGATCCTGACATTTGAATTTATTGTAGCAGTTTCAACATTATTCATAGTAAGAAGAAAGGAAAAATTCTGGCTAGTCAGACTGCAGATGATACATATTTTTCCCATTTATAAATTGATGAGATAGTGTAGAATTTGTTTCTAGAGAAGCTGGGATATTATATCATGTGTTCTAATTTCCTGGCGGAAATAAGCAAAATTGAAAATTTAATTTATCTACCTGTCAAAATGTTTGTGTTGTAGACTTTGCACTGATACTTCAGAGATCTGATTTGCAGAACTGACATGGTCCAAAGTATGGAAACATGAATTGTAATTAGAACTTGAAATGCTTCCTTGGTAGGATTTCATCCTTAGCCTTCTGTCTGTTCTGTCCAAGCCATACAAAGGAGGTGGTATGAATATATGAGCAGTTGATTCAATATTGTCAGCAGTCACTCTTAAAGTGGTAAGTTAAACAGGCTTTGAATTTAAATGCAAACTCCATGAGAAAGCTGTGGGTTCCAGCTCTCATGGAGGGAGGGATGGTCAGTGACTAAAGCACATCAGTGTTACTTTTTATTGCACTGATCAGTGCCGGGTTCTTCCCTTTGGACACAACAACCCCATGCATTGCTATCAACTGGGGGAGGAGTGGCTGGAGAGTGGTGAAATGGAGAGGGATTTAGGAGTAATGATTGACAGGAAACTCAGTCTGAGCCAGCAGTGTGCCCAGGTGGCTCAGAGGGCCAATGGCATCCTGGCCTGGATCAGGAACAGTGNCAGTTACAGTGTTTAATTATATTGAAACCAGTTGTACCATTTGGGAGAAGGTGAGTTGGTACTTGCAGGGACACAGTGGAGACGGCAGAGATGTTCTCTCCAAGGAGACAGTCAGAGGTCAAAACTGTAGAAGTTGAAGCTAACCTTTTGGAAGAAAGGCATTTCTATGCTAATTGCTCAGTGTTAGTTTAGGAAATCTGACACTGAGTTTTCTATGCTCACAGGGACTCAACAGTTTTACTGGGGACATTTAGTTGGCCTTCTGTGGGTTGCTGCCCTTAACTGAAATTGATGATTTCCCCATTCAGTGGAAGTTGGAATTGCAGCTCTTCAACCTCTTGCACACAGCCTGTTGTTTCATGGACAGTATTTCTGAGTGGAGTGCTTCTCTTGCATCATTTTGTGCTGCTTTGAGTTTTAGACTCTGATGTATTTTAGACTGGAAGAAGACAAGTGGGTATAAACCCAGCTGGTTGGGATCCACCCCAAAGGAAGAGCTACTATTGGTTCTGCTTATATCTACTTAATTTGAATGACATTTTGGGGGAATAATGCCTTGCTCCAGTTGTCAGCTCAACTCCAGATGGAAACTTATTTTTGTTAAATTGGAGTGAAAGGTTTTTGGGAATAGACTTCCAAGAGGGATGTATAGAACTGAACACTTAAAACAATCCAGCACAGAGGATGATTATGGCCATCAGAAATTCACTGTTATGTTAAATGGAGTGGGTTTTTTTTTTTTTTGTTACTGTTATGAAGAAAATTAAAAGCATTTTGGACAGATACCACTAAAAGGTGGTTTTGCTGTGGGGTAGGGGTTGTGGACCTCTTTTTTTTTGTGTGTCATTTAACATTTCTGTGATTATGAAATCGTTCTAGTCATTCTGTTCCTGAAACACTATGGGAAAAATTAAATATCTTTATCTGGGTTGCTATGTAGAAAGGACAGATTTAAACTTCTATATTTAGATTGGAATAATTAACTGTACAAGCAGGGGATGGGTAATGACTCCTTCGGCATCACCAATACAAGAAAAAACATGGATTAATAGTCAACTTTAACTTGAACTTAGGTAAACAATGTCTTGTCAGTGGTGTTAAACACCATCTGGAGCGTGTGACAGGAACATTGTGTTAAACAACAGAAAGAATTCTTTAGTTCTCCTTGGACCTCCTAAGGTCAAAAAGGATATGGACCAATTTAGGAAAGTTATGACAAGAGTCTTTAGAAGCCTGTTCAAAAATAAAAAAGGAAAAAAATGTGAAGAAAGAAAAAAAGGCTGAAATGAAAAGGTGGAAAGAACTGCTTTTTTGGAGGTTTTTTGAACACAGAGAAGGTAAGACTAAGGTGTCAAATAACAGCTTTCAAATGTATAAAAGGCTGTTGCAAAGATGTGGAGAATACATTCATGGTCTTTCACAGGGAGATCAGTGAAAAACACACTTGAATTGCAGCAAGGAAGATTTAGGTTATAGATCAGAAAAAAACCCCTTCAAAATGAGGATGGTGAAGCCTTAAAACAGGGAGTCTAGAGATAATGTGAAGTTTCCATCGTTTGAGGTTTCAGAAACAAGTATCTGTACATGGTGTTGGGAATATTGGGAACAAAGCAGAAGCATCAAGTAACATTTGTTAGCTTTATGTTGGATTCTTGGAAACAACGTTTTTGTAATGGAAGGTTTGTCCTGTGTTTCTGATACATGGAAATAATGGGATTTAATGCTGGTAAATACGTGTTGAACTTGGAAAAGGAACATAACTTAGTCCCTTGCTATGTCACTCTTCTGTGCAAGACATGTTCTACCTTTTCATCTTTCAAAGATGAAGTAGAGAAGAAATTTTCTTACAGGTTATTTTCCTCCTGAAATGCTGTTTGAGCACATGGCAGCTCAGGGCACACCACTTTTGCGGGAGAGCTGTGGTTCTTTCCTGAGCCCATCCTAATGGCCCCACTGGGCCCAATTCTTCTCACCCAGAGCTTGGCACTGCCTTTGATTTTGCAGAACCTGACAGCAATGGTCCTGAAAATTCCAGCCTTGTTACAGTATTGTTTCTATGTCACGTAATTTTTTCAGTGGCACTTCTCTCGAGCTTCTAATTTTTTTTAATTTCTATTTTATTTTTTTATTTTTCTTCCCCCCCCTCTTGCTTGTGTCACCCTGCTTGGGATTGTATCAAGTGATGATCTTAAACATCAGGCCCAATGCTCTGCTTGGTCCTGCTTTTGTTTGGAAAAATAGATCTTTTCTGGGTTTGTTTTCCGACAGCAAAGGGCTTCACTTCAGGTCAGACTGTTTATCTGAAAGGCACTTCACAGATAGAAAGAAGAATTGCTGTATTTATCTTGCAGTAACAGCAACATCCAGCAAATAATTCTGCCATCTCCCTGGGCGCTGGTGCCTGGGACACAAACAAAACAGCTACAGAAAGCAGTTGGTGTTGCTACAGACTCTCCATTTAAGTGCTGTCTATTAAAGCACATCTACATGGCCAATTTTTTCCTGGTTTTCCTCCCTCAGGAGGAAAAACGACCCAGCCATTTTTCAGTGACAAAGGTTTTTAGTCCTAACAGATGGAAGAGCTGTCAACTCGCTTCTCCTAAAGTGGAGAAAGGACATTCATCACTTCTTGGGACTGGGTGCAGAAATCAATAGCTCCTGTGTTGTTAAAGCCATTCAAAACTGTGGTTTCAGCATATTTGTCAGACAGCTCACTGCAGTGGATAAAGAGAAAAAGCATCACAGTAGGAAAACCTTACTAATTTCAGTATTAGCCAGAATATTCGCTATTAGCCTACTTAAATATTACTAAAGAACCAAAATATAAGGGGTTATTTTCTTCTAATCCTAAACAGACAGTTTTAAAACCCAGAAAGAGTTTCTCACACTTCTTATCTTCTCAATACATACTTACCTCAAAATTCAATTTGTCACTAGCTTAGCTAGTGCTGTGTGCATCATAAGCTGGGAAGGAATTGCTGGTACAACCTGAGCTCTTCAGAAGTGACTCAGAGGGAGGAAAGAGCCAAATGAGTGATGCTTCACAGAATTTCTCTGATTCTGAACTGGTCTGGAAGATGTAGTTGAGCCTCTGCTGCAGTATCCTCTAGTGGTGACATTCCAAGGCACTGGAATGACTGTAGGGATAAATACATCAAGACAAAATACAAACTTTCCTTGCTCAGGCAAGCTGAGGGCAGTAGTGGAAGATATTTTTTCCCCATAACTAGTTGAGAGTTGGACTCGATGATCCTGTGGGTCCCTTCCAGCTCAGAATAACCTGTGAACTAATGTTGGTTTATTCACTGATACTGGCCTGTCGTTTGTGGCTTTGGGGTTTTTTTTTTTTTTTTTACTCTATGACAAACTTTGATTCTTTTCTGACACTGTTCATTTGAGACTTTGTGACTGTCAGCGACTCCTTCATTTTTCTAACAGTCCCATTTATATCATCACTCTTATACTGTATCATACTGAGTGTTGCTATACTCATGAGAGCTCATGAATGTTTCTGTTTATGTCAGTTGTATTATTTACTGACCTGAAAGCAGTTTTACTTATAAAAATCCACCGAAAGCTGTTGTTTTGGCATAGTAGTAAAATCAGGGTTGAGCACTATGTGTTTGAGTAACTATAATAAAGGTTTAATACATGAAGCTGTGTTTCTGGTGATAGCAAACTTCTGAGCAATTCAGCTTGACTTTGAGATCCCAGGTCGAGTTTGGAGTGAAGGACCAGTAAATAATTGTGACAATCTTCAGAAGAGAATATCTTCTGCTGTGAAGCTTTACAGTCATATTTACAATGCACATTTCACTAGATTTGTGTACTGGAGGATAAGCAAGAATGCTCTTCCTTTGTTCACACAGTTTTATCCCATGCTGCAGGGAAATCCCTTTATCTTATCACAGGTTTTCTTCTGTGGTGACAAGGTATTATCAGTCACATTACAGTGGCATCACGTTTTGTTTTCTGCTGGAGAACAAATGCACGTGCAGTAGCAGATCTTATTCAGTGCATTGTTCCAAGGCAAAACCTTGAGATATTTTTCTCTTCAGGAGAAAACTGGAATCCTTGGATTTCATTATGGCTTAGGTTTAGGGAAAGCTGTGTTAAAATTCAACTGTGCTAATAAAATGGCCAGTTGGTTAAAGAATTCACTCTTGTAGCCAAAACATCTCTGAAGTCGCACGTTTTTGCCCGTGACTTTAAAGATTAAAGGTGACTTACGGGGGTTGTCAGAAGTGGATTTCACAGAAAGCTTTGAAGAAAATCCTGGTCCACTATTCAAAGAAGACACAAAGCTGTCATTCTTTCTTTGATGAAGTCCACCCCTGTGAGGTTTGACACTTGGGTCCCCATTGTCCCCTGCACACGTGTGATGGATTTCTGATAAAAGCTTGTGCTGGTTTCTCTTCTGCCTTTGTGTGTGTTTACACGTGGCTGTTTTACAGGACAGATGACATCTTCATCCATTCTTGCTGTCAGGCTAAATAATAGAAGATTTTCTAAAAGTTTTATTGTGTAAATTAAGTTGTGGATGAAGACAAGCTTGGTGTCTCCTTACTAAAAAAAAAATAAATATATTTTTAATTGGGAGTAGAATTGAGAAATATATATGCAGAGTCTCTTCAGAATTTTATGGAGCTATCCTCTATGTAGTGTTTCCTCTCTTCTTTATTACTTTTTAATAAAGATGCAGAATTCAATTTTGAGCACTTGATGTGTGGCAGTTAAACATAAAAATTAAGTAAATGTAGCTTGGTCAGATTCCTTACAAGATCATTAAGGAATTTTTTTCTGCAGACTGGATCAAAACTGGTAGTGACATTGCCTTATATGAATTGGCGGTGGGAAGATATAATCTCTTCAACTCAAGAATTTAAATTTTAGAGAGACTTATGCCTCTTGTTCCTTTTAAAAAGTAAGTAGGTAAAAAAGGCAGTGGTTTGCGACCAATGTAGTTTAAAAAATCCTTAAATTCTCAGCAAAAATGCCAGAGTTGTCTCGTGCTTATGGCCTGTCTTAATGTTCTCTCCTCTCAGACATAGTGGCAGGGTTTTTGTTTCTTCTCTCTTAATGCTTTGCTAAGGTACAGCTTCAGTTCAAAGGAGTGTGCTGGAGAGAAGTCCAGTGATTCCTTATGGGCATGGAGGGATTTTTAAGTTATAGGGATTTTTAAGTATCCCCCCACATTGACAGAGGGTAGTTATCCTTCCTGGTGGTGGCTTCTCAGGTGATTAAAACCTCTAAAACCTTATCACCATTTAATGCCAGCAATTAAAGGCTGCGCCAAATATTCCCTTCCACTCAAACCAAATAAATCCCTATTTTTCTTCGATAGATTTTTATATCTTTGTTTCATTTGGCTGAGCAGGTAAGATAAGGGAGGCAACTAGACTGAATGCCTGCAATTTTTTTTTTAAACACCAGAGGTAATCTCAAATGAATAAAAATCTCTAGTGACCTCCAATGCTATTCACTGGATTTGTGAGTTGGATGACAGTTTGCAGTTAACTGTAGTTCACCTTACAGCTCATAAATTCAGGGCTGGAATATTTTGCAGCACAGTAAAGAAGACGAAATTCTGACAAATTTACTGGTAGAAAACTGCATATTTTGGGGAATTTAAATATATTTAAAATATTTTTAAGTAATGCAGTCTCATTAGCTTGTCAAAAGAAATACTGAGATAAGGTGTGACTGTGTTGTGACTGTGATTTATGAGTAGGGTAAGAGGAGGTACTTTTCCAGAAACACTAAGCCAGACAATTTAAACTTCATCCTGCATGCAAATTTTAATGGGTTGTGACTTTCACCTCTTGAAAGTTCCTGGCTTTAAGCTATTGATTTATTCTGTGGTATAAAATAGACTGTAGGAAAATACTAATTGAACTTGAAAATTATAGGTGGTGTTGCAGAATAACCTGTGAGTTGTGATGATCCTTTCCATTAGAAACTTGGAAATCATTGAGTCCCAAATAATCAAATCCTCTAGGAAAACTGAGCTAACATTGACATCTCACACTCTTATTAAAAATAAATTGGCAAAATTAGACCAAAAAGAAAATGACAGTAAGCTTCATTTGAAGATGGAAAACCTTCCTCAGTAGATGTCGAAAAACCAGGAGACTTGAAAATCGTAACTTTTCATCAGACCTTGTCAGTTACATCTGGCTTGTCCTACGTTTTTCATCCAAACCAGAATGAAGAGTTGGAACACGATCTTTGGTACAGTCAACTGTAGCAGGGTGTGCCACTGTAAGTTGAATCTGTCCCACAGTTTTAGAACTGACTGAACATTTTGGGTTCAGTTTTCCAGTTCTAATGGTGAGACCTTACTCTTTTTTTTTTTTTTTTTTTTTT
>WEKX01026311.1:209460-273899 GCA_013390025.1 Pitta sordida
TTTACCAACTCTGACTTAAGTAGACACCTGCAAATTTGTCTGAATTAGCTCTTTTAGAAATTATCTTCTGAATCTTTTCTAAGCTCATGGCAATGTTTAGACTTGATCCTGTAATAACCTGGCTGTCACTCACATCACTGGGTGTTGGACTTCATCTCTTCCTCGGGTTTCGGCTTTTCCTTTTCTTTCCTTTGTTCATGCAGATGTTATCACCTTCACAGGGGTAATATTGCTGGAGTTGCAGCTGCTGGAATAGGCCTGTCAATCCATCAGGTTTTGGCCATTCTCTGCCATTCATTGGTGTTTCTTTTTATATTGATCACCTGAAACAGGGGGAGTTCTCCTGCAGACTGTTGTAACACTGCTGGGGTTTATTACTCGCCTTCTAATTTGTGAATGGTATTGAACACCAGTCTTTGCTGTCATCCTTGTGTTCTGCTTTTCACACCTTTGGAATGATTTTTTTTTTGCCTTTTTAAAGGTTAAAAAAAGTGATATTAAATGAATGTTAAGAGCAGAATATCCCAGGAGATGAGAGACATAAAGGAAATCTCATAAGAAAATGCTCATGTCTAACAGGAAAAGCTATCCAAGGAGTGCAATTTAGTGACATCCACTCAATAAAGATATCAAGGGAAGCAGGGGAGGGTTTCTCATGTTGTGTGTGAAATTCTCATACTGTATATTAAAAAAATGAATGCACTTATGAAGTGTGACAGAGCTGTCTCTTCTCTTCAGTGGGAAGACAGCTTTTAGAATTCACCGAGTTACCAAGTCCTACCCAAGCCTGTTTGAGGTAGAGTGAGTTACTTATCACTGGGGAAGTGTGAGTCCTGGAATAATAGAATTATAGAACCATTAAAGGAGGAAAAAACCTCAAAGATCATCGAGTCCAACCATAAACCCAACACTTCCAGATTCCCTGCTGAGCCCATGAGTATTATTGCAGTATTAGATTGTTAGGCCAGAAAAGTTTTGCTAAAATATTCTGATTTATGAGGCTTATAATATCTGTGTTATATCTTGTGCATATACTCGCAGAAGTGATTTGGATACCATGTGTAAGGATTATAATATGTCTGCTAGAACAAGAATCAATAATAATAATAATAGCTTTTCTTCAGTAAGGGACATTTCCTGCTCATGACAGGCTTTTTGTTTAGGTTTTAAAATAATTTATTCTAATGTTTAAATATAATTTCATAGCAGAGACTTCTCCAACTTAGCAGATATATATAATTTCAATAACAAGAAGACAGCGATAACCAAACAAAAGAAAGTAATTTAAAAGTGATTTCCTGGTATTGCTGGGCTGTTCTATCTGGAAATTATCTCTTTGGGACAAAATCCAGCACCAGGTTATGCATCTGTGCCAAGAGATTTTCTTCTGTTTTGTTTGTGTGCTTTTTAAATTATACTGAATCAGTGCCTGACAACTTCTTTCTTCTTTTTTCCCCCTCACCCTTGCAGGGTACAGCCTTGACTCCTGTTTAGAGCAACAGGGTGCAGTCTTTATTCATAAACTTTCTTTCCAATGGCCCCTCACTCTTACCAAGGCTGAGCAGTTTGTTGTTACCTGATTGCGGTTGGTTTTAGGAATTATCTCCATCGTTTTTACGCAGCAGCAGAATCTGGAATTCCGTCATGCTGTGGGTTATCTTGGTAAATTGAGGCAGAAAGATGAATTGTGACAGGATGTTGCTGTGGACTTGCCGGTGAAATATGCTGAAATACAACTCAGAAATACTCTGTTGTGCTTGAAGCTTTCCTATATTTCCATGAGAAACACTGTCAATCAGTTTGCTTAACTATGTCATCCATGATTTCTGTTTTCAGCTGGGCTCAGGGTTCCATCCATCATGACTCACTTGAGAGGTTTAAACAATCATAGAATCGTTTCCCTTCCTCCCCACCTGTCCTGTCTGGTCCTTTCCTCCTGCTAATCAGTGGCTGAGATGTTTTCATTCCCTTGAATTTTGTCATCGTGGTGACTCCTCTGGAGATAGTGCTGAGTTCAGATAATTCATTTCAATTCCAAGCTCCAGACAAGCGCAGAGGAAAGACAGCAGGGAGTGACAGACAATGGCATTTTTGAGGAATAGAAAACAAGCAATAAATTTTTAAAACCCAAGTGATTAAGAAGTGGGGGGCACACATAGAAACAAAATAGCAGCAAATAATATTTCCAGAAACGGGATATCTTTTCAAGCCTTGCCTTGGGAAGTTGTGGGCCATGTTATGATGTCCTGAGTCCTTGCTGCACCTTTTAAAGAGACATTTCACACGTGGCTTCAAAAAGGCACCTCAGTGTTAGGTGGGTACATTGTTTATTAAATTGATTTATCACATTTCTTCTTGATAAACGAACATCCACTGCCACATTAGTGGTATTTCACTGGCATGCTCATGAATTCATTACAATCAAAAGTGAAGGCCAGGATACTTACTTGCACTAATTGACATTTTTCACAGGGATTTTTAAGTTCAGAATCTGAGTTTAAAGAAATATAGTGGCTGAGCAGGCTGGCACTGTTGACTCCTTGGGATTGCACTTACGTCTTCTAACAGTTTACAGCACACGTAATTTATAAATTTGGAATTTCAGGAATGTGCTCAGCCCCACAGTAGGATGATGTTGCAAGGTGAGCTTAGATGACGTGTCACTTCCAATTTTCCACAAGAGCTGAGATTTTTTTTACACAGGTTTTTTGGTTGGTTGGTTGGTTTTGATTTATTATTTTTTTAATATCCAGCTCCAGGAACGGAGCCCACAATCCCATCTTTCAGCACCTGCCCTTTATAAAGCACATGGGGACTGTCAGGTGTCCAAGGTGTGAACCTCAAAGTGAGAGCCGGGTGCCCGGGGCTGCAAAGGTGTTGGAGCAGCAGCTGCAGACTGTCAGGAGAGCCATGGAGAAACTCTGGCAGAGTGCAGAAGGAACATGGTTTAGGGGAAGAGAAAGAAAGAAAGAGGTCTGCATCCATCTGGAACTTCAATAGCTGTGATTCCTGGTCCCTCAAACCCAGCTCCTCCAAGTCAGGCAGATCCCAGTGTGTCCTACACCTCCATCCCGTTAGTCTTTCACCAGACAGATTATTGTGAGTTGGAAGGGACCCACAAGGATCATCAAGTCCAACTCTTAAACCACGCCACTGCCTACCCGGCTGGAATCGAACCCTGGTCTCCTGCATGGCAGGCAGGGACATTCACCAGCCCCTCTCACCCTTGAAATGCTGCTGATCTGCTTCTGCTCCTTCTTAACCCTCGGGTTGCCACTACGAAAATCGAATTGTGCCAGTGCTATTGAAGCCTGTGAGTTGTTTGACAGGAAAACGTAACAAAGACAGGATGCACAAATGTGTCTGTGGCATGACTGGGGTGTCCCTAGTCAGTCATTCATCTGTCAGGAGGAGAGAATGCAGCTCTGAAATGGTGCTGCAGCTTCTGTCTGACTCTGCTTTATGTTTTTCTTTAACAAAAAATAAAAAAGGTAGTTTTCAGGTGAAGATGTAGAAACCAGGTTTTGCAATTCCCAGAGAGGGGCTGCAGTGTGTCTTTTGCTCTTAGTTTTCCTCCCTTTTGAGCTTGGTGCTGTCTGTGCTCATGCTCATGTCCCAGATGAGTGGACACAAATTTGAAATCCGTGTGCCTGAATTTGTGCGTTTCAGCTAGAGCATTTATAGACACACCTGAGGAAAACCAGGGAATTTACAACAGCAAACCCAAAGCATCCCAGTGATTTTTGCAGTAGCTGCTCTCATGTTTGGACTCATCTTAAATTTTGTCTGGTTTGAATTTTGGATGCCTGAGTGCTTTTTTGCCTCTCTAAATATGGACAGATGAAGTGTGTTTGGAGGGAAATTGAGGCACACATCAACAGTACTTTTACGTTGCTAGAGAATGTTTTATGTTAGAAATTACTTCTCAGATGGGTTGGTTTCTTGATCTTCCTTTCCATTAAAAGTGTACTAGGATCCAATAGGAGTTAATGATCTAAAGATGTAATAGACGCTGAATTTTTAAAACTAGTGAATATACAAATCCAATTTTTTTTAAGAAAGAAAAGATCATGCAACTCAAAATGCATTTTAGTTCTTTATTTGACATGTGTAGATTAATACTGAATTAAAGACTTCCTGGAATACTAATAAATATTATTTGATAAATTTCAATAACGCTGGAGATTCTTATGGTAATGTACAATTACAAATTCAGTAAATTGCAAATCTCATTAGGTCGGTCTTTAGAAATCTTTTCTGAGAAGAAAGTAGATGTGATTATGATGCAAATTGTGGAGTGCAAATTAAATATTAGCTAGTAAGGTGCTATTCTGTTTAGATTTTATGAGTTATTTTCTCAGGGAGATAAGTCTACTGCATTCTGTTTGAAAATAAATACTGTTGTTGAGTTTCTGTGCCTATTGTGCATTAGGTTAAAGTGCTAATTTTTTTCTTTTTGATGGTTTGGTTTTTAATTTGTGGTGTTGTTTAACATTATTCTAATTATACGTGGCAATTCAGAAGAGTGCCCTCCTTCTCTCCTTCCTCCTGCTCTAAAATTTTATTTCCTGGAGTGAAATTACTCTTACTGTGGAGAAGTGGAAGGAAAGGTGATTTGAACTGGTGTGACATGGTGTGACACCTCTTGTGGCCTTAATTTCTTTAGATGGGTCATGACCCTCCTTTCGAGCTGTCGTCCCATCTCTCTCCAACATGATGATACTCAACAGCTTTGACACCCATTGGTGACAGTGTGGTTGTCAGAGGCACAACTTCTCCTCAACACATGCACTATATAATGAAACTGTCTCCATGCTCAGGGTGGGTGCCCGTGGCAACAACAACATGTTTGTGGGAAGGTTAATTACAGTCATGTTGGTAAATTAAAAGCTCCAGGAGCTGTGCTGTGACTAATCCCACCTACCTGTGCCTGCCAGCGAGGCAATGCTTGGTTTAGGAGAGCAGATAACCCCTCTGGGTTTGAAGGATGTAGTTCATGAAGCAGCACTTTTAGAACAATCAGGGCAGAACAAATGTTATCAGTGTTATTTCAATCAGATTTAGACTAAGGCCACAGCACAAGGGGCTGCCCCACCGACGTCCTGCATGATGGAATGGTCTGCCCAGGGAGGTGGTGGAGTCGCCATCCCTGGAGGTGTTTAAGAGTAGGCTGGATGAGGCAATTAGTGCCATGGTTTAGACAATGGGTTGGTGTTGGGTTACAGGTTGGACTTGATGATCTTCAAGGTCTCTCCCAACCTCGCTGATACTGTGATACTGTGACTGGGGGCAGCAGTGCCCCTGAAGCACCTGACAGGGTATTTGCTGTGTGACCTGCTTGGGGACCTGACAGCAAAAGTTTTCCCCTTCTGACTAGACATTTATTGTGAAGGTTTTCTCTGGTTTCATTAGTGGTGCAATGTAATGGCAACTTTCATAACTGCTCTTGAAAACAGATGAACGAGGAAGTAGCGGCCTGGTGTTTATGAGCAGCCAGGGCGTTATCACTTCCTCCTTGCTTGGCCCCATCAAGAGACTGTAAGGGGCTGGTACACAGAGGGAAAAGTTTCAGACCAAATCCTTACAGATATACTAGTCTAGATGGTGGGAGGCTTGGATGGATGGAGCGTGGTTCCCGTGGTTCCACACTTGTGGGCCTGATCCCTGGGTGGGCGTTCGCTTGGGAGTTGGACTTGATGATCCTGTGGGTCCCTTCCAACTCAGAATAACCTGTGAACCTGTGAAAGGGACCCATAAGGATTGTCAGAGTCCAGCTCCGTGCTCCTGGCAGGTCTACCTGTGTCCTTGATGCAACCTGTGTACAAAGTGTCTTTACACTTCGCACCACGGCTAATTTCTACAATTGCCTTTTAAAAGCAAAGACTGGTTCAGTGAATTTTTTGCTTCCGTGGTGTAAAATGTAGGTCAAGTCCTTAGGAATGTAACTTGAACAAAACACGGGGTGGGGGGTTGAGGCAACAGGTAAACTGGGAATGTATTCAGGTGAGTCCCTGGGATCCTGTTCTACCATTTAGTCTCAGCACGGATGATACCAGAGGGGAGTGTATATTGCAGGGTTTGTACACATTACTGCCTACCTTTTATCACTTTATTTACTGAGAAATGGGTGCAGATATGATGGAAAAGCAAATATAGTTCAAACAACAAAACACTCACTGAACTTAGACATGCTTTTACCTATTCTCGTTTGCTTTCTTTACATACTTTGACTTTATGCCCTTCAGAATAGGGCAGAGTGTCGGTGGGAAGTGCATTACTGTTTTTTTCTGACACTCTGCAAGTGATAAACACTAACAAATTTCCCCTGACCTGCAGAGAGAAGTCAGGGACACTTGATCAGAGAGATTTACCTAGTAAAGCAGAAAAAAGCCTCATATAAGATGGTTGGAATTTTAGGCTTTGGAAGACTGTAGTCACGATTTGCAACTGCATTTGGAGATTTCCTTGTAGAAATAATCAAGAAGATGCAGAAAGTTTAAATTGTATGTCCAGAAATGTTTCGTTTTCTTTTTTTTATTTCTGGGCTTCATGGTTCTGTTTTGGGTTTGTGGTTTTTTAACATGACAACTTGTTTTATAGGGATCATCTTTTAAATATATCTCCTATGAAGTGAGATGTCTTGGTGTTTTTTTCTTAGTCCAATCGTAGATCATGCTATTGCTATTATCAGTAATTGTTACTGGAAAAATCCACATTAGACTCATTGCAGATAAGCTCCCTGGCAAGATGCTCTCTTTCCTTGAGAATGGAGTCAGTCTGATGTTTGCAGGGACAGCGAGGCAAAAAGTAATAAATCTAGTATCTGCATATGAATAAAACACATGAATGAATAATGCCATTCCCCTTTTTTAGTTTGGTATCTATAGAACAAATGCAAAAGCTGTGTTAAAACGGGATGTCAGGGCATGCCATGGGTTACTGCTTTGTGTGGATAATGCAGACACAGTGTTGAAATAATGCTTTTGGACAGCTAAACCGGTACGTAAAAAATTGTGCAATTTTATTTCCAAAAACCTTGAAAGTTTCCTTGGGGGGACAGGATATATCCAGTGGGAAAAAAAAGCACTATAGCTGGATGCTGTTATGATAATAAGGAGTGACTTCAAAGGCAGGAACCCTTGTCAAGAGGTTTTTTTTCCCAAAAATCCACTTGCCCTGAGTAAGGTTTAACCTCCAGACGTGTATGTAAAGGCTAGAAAAGCACATATGTTTATGCAAAAGACATGAACATTGGCTGCTAAGTGAGTGTCTGGCCTGCTGCCATCTTTGGGGAATCTCCTACAATAGCGTATGTTACCGGGAAAACATGTTTATGCAAATGACCAATTTGTCGACAGGGAATGCTGAGTTGGGATTTGTCTGGTCTGAGCATGCCTGAGGTTAGAAGACTGGAAGATTAGCCTTGTCAATAGTAATTACTCAGTCCTCCTCCAGCCCTTGCAGGGAAGGAAAGGATACCTCGAGCACTTCGCTGCTCGCTACCTGCTGCCATGTGATAATTGCTTTGGCTCAATCAAACCTTAATTAAAATGTTATTGATAATTTGTCTGTAAAGCAACATTTGCTCGCGGTTCTTAATGGGAGGGTCAAGTCGTGCCATCTCTTACCCTTTATCTTAATCAGCTAAAACTTTAAGAGAAATGAGCTAAAATTTAGCACGGTCTTTTTGCTTTCCTGTGGTCGTGTTAGTCCGTAGCAAAAAGTGCAGGATGATGTTCAGGGACACGCAGGGACGCAATGCAAAATGATGTGTGTACATAGAGGTGACATTTTACAAGTAAGGTATCAATTACTTAGCAACTATAGCTGAGCAAAGCTCAGTTATTTTTAGTTCTTCTACATCTGTTTTAAGATTTTTCAGATTTTGGCTCTGAAGTGTGACAATAAACAGTTTTCACTTAGTGTTCCAGTAGGAAAAAAAGCCCTAATAGATCCGATAGAGTAAAACTCAAAACTGCTGAACTGATGTGAGTTTGCACAAAATACGTATTTCAAGTGATTTGAAGGAAAAATCACTTTGTTTGACTTCATTCAGGCCACTTCATCACCAAAGATTTTCTAAATCACAGTATGTTTATAACATATCATCCTCTGTTTGGAATTTTTAATGGGTAGAGATAACTGAATGATGTGTTTCCGGTTAATTTGATAAATGTTGTGTTTGCAAATCAGGTACATTTCATATGATTTCAAATTTGCTTGCCATGTTAGACCCTAATACAACCATTTCCATGTTTTTAGATTGGTGGTAGATGCATGTAGACATCATAGATGTAAGTGCCTTTAAATCATGTAGGTATATGTAATGAGTCAACTTTTCTGCATAATAGGAACTTTCCATGCTGTTATTTTTATTTAGTTGCCTCCCTAACACTGATGCTGGTAGCATAAATTGCAGTAAATACTGTTTGCCTGTTATGTGTGTGTGTGTGTGTGTGTGTGTATGAAAGAATCCACATATGTTTTAATATACCCATAACATGTGCAGATGTACTTGTGTCATACGAGAGAAGAATTTTGTTAATCTCTGAGAATGATCACATGTTTGACCAAGAAATGCTGTTCCTTTGCTCCCTGACATCTGAACCCCACATCAGAGAATACTGACTTTGGGTATGTACCTGAAGTGAACATACCTTGGCAAAAAGATTAGTGAGTGCAATGGTGCCAATATAAAACAAGGGGTTTGTTTTAGTTATTGTTATTTTATATACTTGTTTTGATGTCTAGTTGAAAAAACCCTTTGTCGAACATCCGTTATTGGCTGTGCCCAGTCTGACTTTTGTTTAATCTTTCATCAAATGTGTCATCAGCTATCTTTTCTGAATACAGTCACACCTCCCAGTTTGTGAGGAATGAGTCTCCCGAGGGTCTCGTGAAATGTCTAATTCACAAACATGTGCGGGTCATTAATATGCACACAGGCCACACCCATTGCTCCATCCCCTGCCACTAGAGCATTAGGGAGCATTTTCCACTTCTCCCCACGGGTTCTCACAGCACAGGGGAGCAAATGGAACCGTTTCTGAGCCCTCTCTGCCTGGGGAGACCCTCAGAGAATCCCTGGGCTTCTCTTCACCCAAGCTGCCACTTCTGCAGCCACCACCGGGCTGCTGCCACCGCTCATGCTGGCACTGCCTCCGTGGTGGGGAAGGGAGTGTCCTTGGGCTCTGGTTGGTGCTCATGGAGCCTGGGAAACCTTCACTTTGCAGCACTGCCACACCCGGGGCCCCTTTTGGCGGGGAGTGGTGTTTCTTTCCCTTTAACTGTGGTGGCTACAGTATGTCCATCTGCCAGTCAGACCCAGCAGGGCACTCCTTCTCTCTGCTGCAGTGAGGGGAGGGCACGAGGGAACAAAGGGTTCTGTAAAGAATGGTTAAATAAAATCTGACTAGTAAAGGTATTAATGCTTCAAGCAAATATTCTGTAGCACGCTCTTAAATTTCTTCTGATACATGCGTATGAAAGAGTGACAGAGTTAACTGGAGCCGTCAGCGTATAACCTTATGTGTGTAATGTTTGGGAGGAAATAAAGAGAAAACTAGCACATTAAATCAAGTTTATTCAGGGTATGTAAGTGCTTTCAAAAGCTAAACAGTTGTGACCAGGAAAACCATCAGAGAGACACAATTGTCGGTCATTCACACTGTATTGATTTAAGATATTTTTTCTAGCTGTTATTTTAGAAGGCACAGTTTTTAATTTGTCGAGTGATTTTCCTCTTTAACCTCCATTTTCACATCAAAGTCTAAACATTCTGATTGCTTTCATGATTGAGGCAAATCTCTGTGGGAGGAGATTCATCCCAGTCTACATCTAGCAGATAGAGCAGGGATTTTTCTTTGCTCTCATAAGTAGATTATGTAAAAGGCCTAAATTGAGTCTCATTAGTGATGGATATTGGAAGGCCAATTTCCTCATTCTCTATCCACCAATGATTAGAGTAAAATGTTACTGCGTGCTCCAGGATGCTTTTGTGATCTATTTTTCGTAGCTGACATAACTCAAACACACTTTACACTTAAACGATGCTTCACATTATCAGAGCGTTGTACAGATCGTTAACAGCCCTTGTCATTCCCCTTTAATTTTAGTGGTGAGAGAGGTATTATCATCATCATCTTTGCAGGAAATTCTAACAGACAGGAAGGTGGTTCCTTGGCAGAAAGTCAGCCCCGGATGATGATAGTGCCCAGAGCAGAGTAACGGTTCTGACTGCTGGACTGTGCTGCCTTGCTGGGAGGACAGGTAAAGAAAGGATTTAATAAGAGCTGCTGGGTGGCTGAAGGCAGCTCTCTCAGGAACCGAGGCAATGTTTATTGTGAGATGCATATAGCTCCTGTGGTATTTTTCTTGCCAAGGAAGTGAAAGCAAAAACATTCAGCCACGTTTCTATTTATTCCAAATCAGTTAATGGGGCTGTGCAATCTGTTTGGGACTGAAGCTCTGCGAACAGAATGGCCAGTTTTAGTTGCAGGACAACTTCCCTCTCCTATTCTGTTGTCTCCTGCAGGATATGCATCAAGCATAGCCAACAGATTTATGCAGTTCCTCGTTGCATAGTTCTGTTTTCCTGCTTTGAATCCACTCAGTAAATTGCCACAGTTGTACAGTTGTGGATCTTGGAATACAGAAATAGGACATCTCCTTATTCAAGACATGGACTATTAAATAGTTGTATTTCCATTTACTGTCTGCAGAGATCTTTTGTAGTTTGCTCCTCAGAATTTCTTTTACCTCATCCCAGTGAGACCAATGAGTTATTTTTGTCTCACTAATATAAAACAATTACTCCTCTCTGAAAGTAGCATTATTCCTTCTTCTCCTTAACTCTTCTGAGGACTGTAACCTTAGTAGCTCATGTTCATTTGCTGTCTTGTCTGTTGTCTTGTCTGTTTTCAGACTTAAGCCCACCTAAGCAGTTTGAGAGTTTTTCCTCATTAGTTTTATCATCGAAATTCTTCAACATTTGAGATGTGAAGCACATGTACTGGAGGCTCATCTTGGTGTAATTTGTGTTTCTTTGTGATTTTCTTTTTCCAGCTAAAACCAGATGAGGAAAAAACCTCAATGACGTGTGTGTCATTGAACATGAAAGCAAAGATGGAATTCAGAACTGAAGTCCTCTTTTAGTCTAAGCACAAACAGAGGCCAGGCTAAGATAAAGATGACCAGCTCTAAAAGATCCTTTGGCATTTTCAATGATTGTGACAAAAACGTCATAAATAATAGTTTTGGAAATGAGTAATCTTAACTTTTTCCCCATTTTTCCCCATGAATATGGTATCTTATTTTGTATCAACTACTGTACTTATAAAGAAAACTATAGTATGTGTAATGATTGCTTAAGTGCTTCCCATTTAGCCTGTTAGTTTGAGATTCTGTGTTATTAGTCTGACACATTTCTGTCTCATCATGGTTTGACCAATGTGACAGAAAAGTCTTAGCAAAGTTCTTGAAGCTGCATAATGTATTTCTCTGTAAAAGATAAGCCTCTCAAGTGTGTGCTGTGCTAATAGAGAAGAGCTTAAGGGGAATATAAAGCTGTGCATAGTGTTTTGGATTCCAGTAGATGAAAAGTCCTAAGGTCTTTGTATAATTTTATCATTAAAAAAAAGTTACCCAGATGAAATTCTACTCAAATCCCTTATACCACGTAACTGTAGTTGTCAGATAATACAACAACCAACTAGTTCAGTCCTTGACAAGCTTGGGTGCTTGTGAAAAGTCAAAATAAAATAGACGAAATAAAGCAGAACTTTCTACCCTGGGAGGTTTCATAGTTCTGTAGTTTAAAGTCAAAGCAGTCACCTAAAATTATGATTGTGTGTGTGCCAGGATAGCATCTCACTCTGTGAGTCAGGGTCATCCCATCTGCCAAATTTCTATTCTTGTCAAATTAATCATTTGTTTCATGAGAGTTTGTGACAATACAATCTTAAACCAGGATTTGCAGGGGGGCACCAATGTATTTTTTTCATACTGATCATATTTGTTTTTGCTGGCTGCTGAGAGCTGGAATTTGCCTTTATCCATATTTGTGATACAGAAGGGTCCCTTCCAACTCATAATATTCTGTGTGTGTGTGTGATATGGAATTTTTCCAGTTACTCCTATTCTACTTTATAGTTTGATTTCTGTGCTTCTTCTAACAGACACGTTCTTTCCAATGAATCAGAAATACAGACCTTCCAACAGAAGGATTCTTAGAACATTTTCCTGCCTGAGCCACTTTTCTATCGTACAACTGCCTGCTGAAGAAATTTCAAAATCTCCCAAAATAGACATCACTGAAAGAGAAGGGAATGAAATACTGTTGGAATAAAGGAGAGCAGTGGAAAGGATGTGCAGAAACAGATGAGCTTTTCTTCTTGCTCTTCTTGAAAAAGTGTTTTATTTTCCTCCAAATATTTGTTTCTTTTTTTCAAACCTGGCCTCTAGTTGAAAGTTTGTTTGACATAATGATTTAAATGAGGGGTTAATTTAAGGATCTGCTTTTTAGTTTAAGGAGTTCTGCCATTGGTTGTTTGCAAAAAACCCCCGAACATCTCAATAATATAAGAAATTGCCAAACCTGAAATATCTCAGTAATATAAGAAGTTGCCTGAAAGGGAATAGTATGGGTTAGAAGGGATGTGTTATCTATCAAGATTATCTAATTCCAACCCCCCCTGCCATGGGCAAAGGCGTCTTCCATAGACCAGGTTGATCAAAAATCCATTTAACCTGGCCTTGAGTATTTCTAGATATGTTCTTCCTTTTGTCAGTAATTAACTTATCATAGCATTAGAGGACAAAATGAGAAAATGTCTTTATATTAGGACTTAATTACTTTAAATATTTGGTTCATTTTGAGTTTTAAAAATTCCATTAAGTAATCACAGTAGATATAGCAGTGAGTCACCCTGTTTGATTTTTCTATTGCTCATCTTAATTAACCATGACAAGCAGAACTTTTTAAGGTAACTAAACGACTTACAAGAACATGTGGGAGTAAAACTGGCGTGCTTAGATACCTTTGAAAAATATTTTAGGCTGTGTTTACTGTAATCTGTGACAATAATGAACTTTAGACATACAGGGTAAAATGTGCCACAGTCAAACCAAGCCCTCTGATCCATTCAGTCATGATTTGGATAAAATCTTCATTTTCACAGCATGAGCATTACTTTAAAAATATTAAAAATCGTATGATGAAATCACAAGAAGCCTTGAACATTTTGTCCTCTCTACAAGACTTGCTGTAACGCTCTGTTGTAAGCAGAACCAGAAGGAACAGGAATGTTTTAAACATCCGTAAATAATTGAGGGAATTAAACCGACCTTGAATGAAGTTTGGGTTGCTCTGTGGTCTTAAACAGAATCTTATGTTTTTCTTCACTCCCAAGAGAGCCTGATTCAAAGCTGAACCTTCCCATATCCTCTGCTGGGATTTGAATAGGTTTCAGATGAATCTCCCGTGGCTGTTATGAAGGTTAATAAGTTTAATGTTTGTGTAATACACAGAAAATGTGAGGTAATCCCTACCTGGTGAACATGATAAATTTCAAAGCAGCTGTAGTCCTGGTACAGATGGAGAGACGGGGGCGTGAAAGGTTGAGGGAAACTCCATATCTACACAACCATGACCGTGTCGTATGAATCAGGAATATATACTGCTGTGTCTAATGATAATTGAGAAGCTATAGCCACTTTAATCTTCCTCATCCAATAAATTTATCTAATCTGAAATAAGTCTTACAGAAAATTTAATGAGCAGCAGCCTCTAAGAAGACAATTATGTGTTTCATGCTCCCTGTACCACGAGTTTGGTCTTACTGTTCTTTCATAGGAATGAACTGTTATTTAAGAAAGAGTTTAACTCTCTTAGAGGAAATGCATAGGTAAGATATTGTTGGACTATGTTAAATATGAGGGATTCAAGCTGAATCCTTCTATTTTGGGGCTTTGTTAGCTGCCTCTAAGCTAACTAATGATGTGGATTTTGTTCTTACCTAAGCTATCCTAGATTAGCAAAAGATTTTATCATTTCCAGTCATGTAAAAAGAGTTGAGTGACATCATGGAACTTTCTGGTTAGTTCTTGTCAAAGACAGTTTATTCCCTATGTCAAATAAATGCAACCCCATTGCATTTGAGTTCAAAGTCATAACACACCATCCTTTAATCTGAAGGACTCCCTTTGGGGGAGGAAGCCAAAAAGGGAAGATGATGAGGATAGGAGAGGGCTAGACTTGGGACAATGTTCAGAGGAAACCTGTGCTTTCACCTGGTGATTTGGAATTCACAATAGTGAAACCAGTTCACAGTGTTCTGGGCTGATGGAACAGTCCCTGTGGGCATCTGAAGAGAGGAAAAACGTGGCACATTAATTTTCACTTAGTGAGTACCTTTAAAGATGCTTTACCTTTTGCTTTCTCTGGCACTTCCATGTAAAGATTACCTTAAGAACCCACAGCATCAGAAAATTCCATTGTTTAAACAATATATTAATATGTTCTTGCTTGGAAGCAGAGATGCTGTTAAATTTTGTTGTAGGTTTCTTTAAAACAGAATATTGTTGCCAAGAGGATGTTGCCTTGTTTTATTACCTAACATTTCCCTGCCTCTCTTTTTCAGCAAAGTACAATTGAGATCAAGGAGGGTAGTGTACTTTAGAGGTGAAAATCAGGGACAGCTCCAAGGTATGCTTTGCAGAGAAAGAGGATCACTTATCATCTCTGCAACTAAAAGCCATGGGGTAGCTTCTGTCTCTGTATATGTCTTTGAAGAAAAATTTAAAGATAGCCAGAAACGCTGAGAAGGATTCTTTTAATTCTGCCTTTTCTACCAGCGGTTTAACAGAGGAGCTCAGGGAACACACTCAAGTGCTGCAATAAATAAACATATTTGGCTGTGGATAAAGTCGACTGGACACATCTCCCTCCAGAGATGAATAATGCAGCCCTGTGTGGCTGCCAGAGAGGCCAGTTAAAAGTGATCTGAGCTGCTTGCAGCCCCCAGAAGTTATTAACAATTTGTGTTTAATGCTTGTGTAGCACTTTCCCAATGTTTAACAGGATTACCAGAGGCTTGTAACTTAAAGGCTTCTGGTGACTTAAAACAGAGCAATAGCTGAAATCCATTAAATAAAAAATGCCCACCAAGTAGCACAGTGTTCCCTGCCTAAAGCTCCAGCTCTGTGTCAAGAGCATGATAAAGAACAAATACGTCTGACCAGGGGGCAGAAACCTCTGCCTGCCTGTGGACACGCTCTAGGACAAGAACACTCAAACAGGAACAGTCTTCTCAAACTTAAGCTTCACCAAATGTGAAACTTCTTTTGTAACACCTGTGTACCAGATCATTTACTAAGCATTCAAACAAAAAACAGAGGTGTTAGGAAGAGGTTTTTCCCAGAGAGAGTGATCCCTCAGTGGAATGGGCTGCCCAGGGAGAGGGTGGAGTCGCCATCCCTGGAGGTGTTTAAGGTCAGACTGGATGGGGAGCTCAGTGACATGGTCTGGATGGTGGGAAGTTGGAGTGGATGGTCCTGTGGGTCCCTTAAAGCTTGGAATAACCTGTGAGCCTGATATCGTAATATCAACGCTAGATAAAGGGCTTTTTCAACATGATAATAAATTAAACTCAAATTCTTGCTATTCAAAATGTAATCTGACCCTGATATGTCTGTAGAAGAACCAATAAAGAATATACTATAAAATAAGGCTGAAATAAAGCCAGCCTGTGTGAAAGGAGAAATAGGTCGTAGTCTGTGAAGCTGAAGAGCAGATAAAATTTGCTTTTCCCTTAAGTGAAAATGAAGAAGTCAGTAAAGGGGTTTGGTAGTACAAAGTAAGAATCCTCTCCTTGGGTTCCTTGAAAGCTGATGGAGCTAAGAATTGTCTTGTACAAAACACTGAGCAACAGATCCTAAATAAACCTGCTGCTGATACGAGGCACAGAGGAGACAGGGTGGTTTGAAACAAATCGCACCTGACATCCTTCATGACACATGGATAGCAATGCATTATTGCCAGCAGATACCATGGCATGAGAAAATAAAATGCATGGATAGCACAACCATGGGATCATGCTGCTTGAGTTGTCAAATGAACGATCCCGGTATTTGTGGTTGTCATTGAAGTTGCCTGGTATTTCCTAATATGGGTCTTCTCAGTTACTTATAATTCTGCCTGGATTTAGTTTGGTAAAATTTGGACTGAAATTTGGACTGAAACAATCAAAAAATTGATTGTTTTCGTATTAGACAGTAAATGGTCTTTGGAGATTAAGTACAGATCTTTTGCCAGGGAATGAAGGAGGTATGTGGAACTACATGCAAGAAGGAAGGGAACACATCCTCAAAGACTGATTTATAATGTATACCAGAGAACATGAGTCAAGGTTGCACAAGCAACTTCTGGGTATATTTTAGCAACTACAGCTCCAGCATTTCTGGTCCGTATCAATGGGGCAAGAGAGCTGGAGTGTTAAGAGCTGGATAAACACATCTATGAAGCAAACGTGAAAATAAGTGTGGTTTTATTGTCAAAAAATATGTTGGAGCCCAGGTTCACATGACTTTACTCATCATGTACATTAGCAGCTAGCTCCATAAGTAGGACCTACTGGATTCATTGTCTCTGCTTTTGGTAGAGGAAATCGAGTGGTTCTGTTGTAAATACTGAGGAAAATGCGCTGTAGCTGTATTTCTGCATCACATTTGTGCATCTGTTTTTCTCTCAGGTGAAATATGTTCCATTTGATAAACGTCAAATCACTACCCAATTAAATGTGCATTGCAATTCAATCTCAATCTTAGCCTTTCCTAGTCTTTGTGACTTGGTTTCATAGCTTTTTTTTTCCATGAAACCAGAAAAGTAGATTTTGTTTTCAATAACAGTCTTCAGTGTCTTTATTAATAATGTTTGGATCATGTATGTATAGAAGTTTCTAGATCTCTGAGAGCACAAAACTCTAACCTATGTCCGTCGTGATGATGAAATTCTCTTGTTTTTTCTTTATAATCAGAGGAATTTTTTTTAAAGGCTTAGAATAACTAATGTTTTCTAAGGGTCTTTCTTACTGCAGAACTTTTGTGTGCAACAAATCAGCAAGCTCCAAGAATTTACATTTTTTCTTCATTTTCTAAGCAAATTAATTTGGCACAAACATCACACAGAGATGTGCTCAAAACCTTAAGAGAAGCTCATAACATAATTTTCAGGTTTTGAATCATGCTACACTTTTAAGGTGCCAATATTATTCTTGTTTACTCTTGTATATACAGTACTGAATTCAATATTGAAGTTGCTCATATTGAAAATATGTGTTATCATGGTTGAGTTCTTTATGATCTCCCTTGCTCCTCTGTATTGCTGCTGTGTACCAGGATAATAAACTGCAGGTTTATTTTTTTTCAGTGTGTATCGAATGCCCTTCTCTGTAAAAAATGATGAATTCTTCTCTGGAATTTTGGTGGAAAACTTTGGTTTAAAGATTTTAAATTTTTTCAGGCAAACTTCGTGGTTCTCTTCCATCCTTTTAATACCTGCTGAAATAGAACTTTATTTTTATTTTTTTCAGTGTTTTTTTTTCCTACTACCTTGATTAAAATTGTGAAATAGCAATGAATTCTTCTCTGAGAATATATGCACAATATTTGGTAGTAATCATGTAATCTGTCTGATTACACAGGCTGATTACCCAAGCAGGTGTTCAGGCTGATTACATGAAACAGCTTCCCTTTTGCAAATAACTGTCTTTAAATGGCAAATTGTGCAAATTGTGCTGCATGCTAGTTTAATTCCAAACTCATCCCATTAAAATTAATCTCAAGTCTTTGGATTTCAACCAAGATAAGTTGTTTAGTGAACAGTTCAGATGGCAAAATGATATCCAGATGAATCTGTGATCCTAATTCCCTTTTTTTCCCCCTCCTAAAGCCAGAAAGAATGTTTTGGGATGATTGCGCAGGGCTCATTTTCTGAGGTACAGATTAAAGAAAGGAGCTATGCAAAGTGGAATTGTTTGTTTGTTTGTTTGAATGAGTGGGAATTTCAGGTCTGGTATAAACAAAGCATTTCTCTTCCTTGATGTAATCGATGGCACCAAAATATTGCTTGAAAATGAACCCTGGGCAAAAAATTCAGTGTACTTTGGGGATTACCATTTATTTGCCAGAGCTGCCTCTGCAATTCCTGGTGTGGTCGTGCTCTTCCTTGACCGCTGAGGACCTTTCTTCAGTTGAAATATGATGCCATTAATGTAGACATGCATTGGGGTTACTTGGATACTAATGGCTCTCCTGATAAGAGCCAAAGTATTCCTGCATCCCCTTCGAGCAGATTTGTTTACTCTGATGGTTTTAGTACAACCCTCACTAGCCCCTCTTGATCTTTGGGTTGTTCTGCTTGTTGAGATGAACCTCATTTCACAGCAAAAGAGGCCTCGTGCAGCGAAGCCCAATCTAGGAAATAAACTCACACCATTTTAAGGTTGGCATCACAACGTTTTCATATAACGAGTATAGGCAGCATAACGTTAAAGAGATAATTAGTAGAGATCTGGGAGAAATCCAGCAACCCTGCAGAATGATGCCAGAGTGAAAATGATGTTCCAAACCTACAGTGCTATCATATGCAGCTTCAGCAGTGTTTCCCTCACAAGAGACTGTTGTAGTGGCCTCTTCTGCCTTTAAAAGGTATGAAACTGTGAGGCTTTTATAGTTAAGGAAAATACAGCAATTGCTCTGCATTTTTATGGTAAACAAGTATTTCTAAAAACTGTTTGGTGTCAACAGCTTGATGCATAACTGGCTCAGCTGTTTACATACGGGTTGCAGTCTGCCTTTCAGATCAATCCCTCCAACAAATGGAAGCCTCATAATAGATATATTTGAGCACTGTCAGGTGCTCAGAGTTAAAATTAAGGCAAGCAGCCAAACATTTCATGATTTTTTTTATAGGACTTCATTGTCTTTTTTTTATGTCACAGAAAGAGAGATGAAAGCAGTTTACTCTTCATGTTTTTCAGTTATTTGACTTTCTGAGGCATGCACTGCCTGATGCTGTCGTTTTGCAATCCCAGTTCATCGTGCTAAAACCAACACCGTCATGCTTTGAGCACAGCTGTGAGGGTTCTGTTGTCTAATCTGTAAATTCACAACCTGCTGTACAAGTGATGGCTTATCACACCCTGATTAAGAGGTAGAAGCTGGGGAGGAATGACAGGAATCTCAAATGCGACACCTTCTACAGTGTCGTAATTTTTTTTACGCCAGGGGAGGTTTAGGCTGGATGTCAGGAAGAGGTTTTTCCCAGAGAGAGTGATCCCTCATTGGAATGGTCTGCCCAGGGAGGTGGTGGAGTCGCCATCCCTGGAGGTGTTTAAGGTCAGACTGGATGAGGAGCTCAGTGACATGGTCTGGATGGTGGGAGGCTTGGATGGATGGAGCGTGGTGCCCGTGGTTCCACACTTGTGGGGCTGATCCCTGGGTGGGCGTTGGCTTGGGAGTTGGACTCGATGATCCTGTGGGTCCCTTCCAACTCAGAATAACCTGTGAACCTTTTGAAGTCTCCCTTGGAAACCTCAGTGGCAAACAGCTGATAGCAGTAGGTCCCTGTTGCCAAGGCTTGAATGGGTCCGGCACAGGGCAGTGGTGCATGTTTGTGTATCAGCAGTGATACCTGCCTCTCAATTAAACTTATCTCTGGAGTTTCACAGGTACATAACACCTTCATAAAGTGCACTAAACAAAAATATTCTGTGCACAGAGCTTGACTGTCTTGCGTGATGCTGAGTTGGAAAGTTACTGATGGGGGATCTGTAAAATGGGGAGTGAACTAGAGAAGAGCAAAATGCTTTAATAATCCTCTTGAATCTAATGAATGTTGATTGACTGTGTAGCTTTTAGGTAGGTTTGAGTTGGAGTAAATGTCAAATATAATTCAGTTCACACAGCAGTGTGAAAAGAACTGTTACTTTTCTTGGAGAAAACCTGACAGCCCAACTTTCTTAAAGGGCTATTCTGTCTTGCTCATTTGTTCTCTCTTTTTAATGAAGCCTTTCATAGCTGACACTTCACTAACAAAAGCTATCCCAGGTCATTCTATTAAACAGAATATTCTTCTATCAGTGAACATCGCAGCTGTAATCTGAGATTAGAAACCATTATTTCTTTTTCATCTGATGGAAAGGGTGAGTTGTTACTCTTAAGAGGAGTGTAGTGTTCTGAAGCAATGTCTCCAGGCTGTGAGTGCACAGTATCAGGTATTTGACATAAAATATATACACATATAAAACTAAGAAATGTGCGGTGTTCAGCTCTGGAGTGAAACAGAAAATGCACCACATTAATGCCCAGCTCTCCAACAGACTTCAGCATTTACAGAATCTTTTTGGGAACAGATTTGGGGAATGGTGGGAGACGAGAGAAAGGATCAAAATTGCTCAGTGCCTAAGATACAGACCGAATTTTCAAGGGCGTAGAGTATCGAGTTTTGACATAATTAGAAAATCCTCGGTGTCACAAAAGGGAATGTATTTTTTCATAGGCTGCAGGAGAAGGTAAGGTGTGTGGTTTGGTTTTTTTAAAAGATGATCTTTGTTTTCAAACCACAATATGGAGGGCCTGATGACTGAACGAAGACAGATATGAGAGAAGGGAGAGAAAGGAAGAGCAGAAGCAGAAAGTTGTAGGAGCTGGAGATTGCTTTTGACAAGTGATTCAGGAAGGAAGACACGTTGACATTGTCATGTCAACAATTCAGCCACACTGGACACCTAAAATACCTCTCCAGCAGTTGAATGTTGGGATATGTGTAAATTCAGCATTGCAATGAAAATAGAGAAATGAATGTGTCTGGGTAACAGGGAGTTGGGTTGAACTACACTGAGCCACTATTGAAACAGAAAATTATTTCTCCCTGTAAAATGTAGAAAGTTCTGTGGTAGATGTAATTAAATAAACAAGACTGGGATTAAAGAGATGATGAGCAAGGCAAAAAGTATCTGTATTGTTCTCGGGTAAGACAGAGATTTAGTTTGTGTCTCTGTTACTGAAAGCAAAGCAAATAGAGGTTCAGTTTGGTAAAAATGGAGTCGTTTACACAGAGAATTTGAATTAGGAAGAAAAATTTTGTCTGTTATTGACAATGTCTTTTTTAATGCAACTCTTGAGGTGATTAAGAAAATAATTGTGGTAGTCTAGTATGAAAATACATTTTGAGGGGTTTTAATCATTTCTTAATTGCAGTTGTTTATGACTTGGGAGTGAGTATTGACGTGGGGTCAGTGATGGGGGTGTCCCCTGTGATTACTCAGAAGGCCACAGGACTTGTGAGATTTCCTGCAGTTTTTGACTCCATAAACTGTACAAAAGCTACTCTGGGTTCTAAATCTTTCAAAAACCCAAATACTGTTCTTCAAATGTTTTCAATATATTTCAATATATTTTCTATCTAGACAGAGAGAAAGTAACTTAAATCTTAGAATTATTTTCACTGCTGTATTTCTCTGCCATATTTCTCTGCTATGTTGTTTATTCCCTCTTGCATTGGAACACACTAGTACTACTTTGAAGTGAGACTCATGCTTGATTTTCCTTCCTTTTAGACATTTGTTGTTTTACAAAATGGAAGTTTCAAGGTGAAAAGCTCAGGAGGTGAAAGCTATGGAAAGCTATTCAAGGTGAAAGCTATAAGAAACACACAGTGTTTTCCAAATTGCTATTCGGAATTGAAAGGATATTGGGAAAACAAATGTTCTGATAAGTCAGCAATAGTGGAAGTGTTAACTTTTCCCACTGAATTAAGTACTTTTAGATAATATGAAAGTCACATAATAATGGTATGCTGTGGAGGATAAACCAGCTCCAAGGCTTGACTTCCTAGACCTCTGAAAATCAAGATGCTCATCACAAATTGTTTAACTTCAAAAGATGGTCATGTATTAAAGTGAAGGACTGTATAGACCTTTAACTCTTTTTTTGTTTGTTTGTTTGTTTGGGTTTTTTTTGTAATGAAGGGTCAAAATAGATCTGGACTTCATTGCTTTGCTCACAATTTTTGCACTTGCAAATATGATTAGAACAGATTTTAGAGCAAGAGATTTTATTTCTCAGGGTAAAGATTTATATGTTAGACTAAGCTTCAGCAGATTTAATGGTCTTCATATTTGGCTCTGTCATTTCTAGAGGGAACTATGAAGTTGACAAGTTGAAGATTCACTTGAAAAATCTGCTTTTTAAGACTCTTTTGGACAGCACAAATGACGTTTATTTTTCTTCACTATCCTATTTTTTTTCTTGTTCAGTGGCTACTATTTTGATCTACACTGTGCCCATTGCAACAACAGTTTTATATTTTATATTTAATGATCAAACTGCCAGCATAGAAAATGAGAAGAAACCCACAGAGGATGAAACTGGGTGGTTATTTTTTTCAGAAGTGCAAGTAGGGATATTCTGTAGTACTGTCACGGGGAGAGCCTTTTGTTCTATTGTAAAACTTCGCTCCTTTTTACTGGAACAGACAATAGGTTTCCCTCCTTATCTCCCCTTCCCTCCCCTGAAAGGAATGTGGCCAGGGGAGGAGTTTTTCTCCTTTTCACCTGACAAACAATGGAGGATTCCTTTTCTTATCTCCCCTCCCAGCAAGGCATGTGACCAGGGGAGGGGCCTGAGGGCCGGGGTGGGCTGAGTGACAGCCAATGGCATGTGAAGACACGCCCACAAGGCATGTGACATGGGAGGGGCCCGAGGCCCTATAACCGCAGCTGCTGGGCTCACAGGAGGAGGTTCATGGATCTTCTGGACTAAGGGCACCTCGTTTTCACCTCTCAAATATAGTTTGTGATCCTGACTCTCTAATGCGTGGTTTTGCTGCCTGTCCATCACAGCCACATCCTTGTTGGGCTCCAAGTCATCTTCTGATGAATCTTGTTTAAATTACTAATATAGCAGTCTCTCATAAGGTCCTGATTTATGACCAGAGCAGGCGTTTTTGCGGCTCCTTTTCTAGAGCATAAGCTGCAGCAGTGAGATTGCAGAGACTCTTCTCACTGTACAGAACAACTGACACAGTTTTAGGGTCTTATGTCGAGGAGGAAGGCTTTGTGAGCATGTAATTTTATTGCAACTCTCCTCTTGAGAAAAACCTGCAAGATTTTTGCAGCCTTGATCTATATTTGCAGAGTGCAATGTGCTTTGGGAAACAGTTACTGTACCTTGTCAGGTTGCATTATGTTACAGCGTCCACAGCAAATTGTTCTGTTCCCATCACCTCCCTGCAGAAGGTACCCTGCATCAATCTTTTGAAGTTTATTTTTTTTCTCCTTATATTTAACATAACAGGTATGGATTAATAAAGGTTGCATCTGATTGCTTTGGCTAAAAATACAGCGGCTGAATTTGAGAATAGACACATAGAAATCCAATTTCTAAATTGTGAAGACAAGTGTAGACAGAATATTGACATTAAACAGACCATTTTTCCTTATATGAGAAGTTGGACTATCAGAAGATCAGCCATTGCTATTGTCCCACATAATGGGAGCTACAGACTATCAAATGCTTGGCTGGGAGTCCCAGGTCTGCTAAAGATACAGATCAGCACAGAAATCACTTTGTCCACAGCTTTTCATGGGGATGCATATTTAAATTACCTATAACATACACTGCTCCTTCTCCTTCAGTGATAGTTTGTCGACTTACACTTTCACATGGTCGTGAATAACAGAGAGAAGTCAAAAGATGTACCTGAGGGTTGGAGAAACAACCTACATAAATTGGTGACCTGAGCATGGTAAATCTTGGGCACTAATGTCCATAAAAACTTGAAATGCATATTGTAACCTGATCTATATCCCATTAAGGTTTCCAAAGCCTTGCAGACACGTAAAGACTGCTCATGTTCATTTTACTGGTAAAACACAGATATAAACAACCTCTGGTTAATATCATAATGTGAACATGTGGAGAGGCTGCAGAATTTAACTCTTTTGCATGTTTCTGAAAAATGCCTGTATATAAAACAGACTTTTTTTTTTTTCCAGTGGGATTGTTTTACTCTAGAACTAGTTTTAGTTGGAAGACAAATCTGCACTATGTTGCACCTGATAGTCCCAGTTCCCTGCAAAGTGCTTATCTGTAGTAGATAACGTTTCATACTCCATAAAAAGCCTAAATCTGAACCCACAAATTCTCTTAAAAGCCATAGACTTAATATACTCTCTCATTGTAAATTTGAATGCGGTAGGAAAAATGTCAAGAATTATTTTGTGTTGGAAAAATATTGGCATTATGCTGCAGCTGCCCTGCCTGGTTGGAGTTCTGTGAAATCCTGTTCCCTGTTCAGCAGAGGGACCTGACAGTCCCACGGTGTCACCCAGAGATGGGAATGAGATAAACAGATCCTGATAAACCTGATCCCCTTTTATGATCAAGTAACTCGCCTGGTGGATGAGAGGAAGGCTGTGGATGTGGTGTACTTGGGTTTCAGTAAAGCATTTGGCACAGTCTCCCATGATATACTCCTGGGGCAGATGGTAGCAAGGGGCTTTGATAGGAATATTCTCTGCTGGGTCAGGAACTGGTTGGACGGCAGGGCCCAGAGAGTGGTGGTTAATGGTGTCTCATCTAGTTGGGGACCAGTTACTAGTAGTGTCCCCCAAGGGTCGGTGCTGGGTCCGGTCCTGTTCAACATCTTCACTGATTATATTGATGACGGGATTGAGGCCATTGTGAGCAAATTCATGGATGACACCAAGCTCAGAGCCCGTGTTGATCTGTTGGAGGGTAGGAAGGCCCTGCAGAGAGACCCGGACAGAGTGGAGGGATGGGCAGACACCAACAGGATGAGTTTTAACAAGTCAAAACGTTGGGTTCTTCATTTCGTTATAACAACCCGAAGCAGAACTATAGGCTGGGGATGGAGTGTTTAGAGAGTGGTCAGGTGGAAAGAGATTTGGGGNTATGATCTAGATGTCAATGATAGGTTAGTTGGGCTATGGGTTGGACTAGATGATCTTCATGGTCTTTTCCAGCCTTATCTGTACTGTGATACTGTGAAACCTGTGTTGCTCTTTTACTGTCTTCCTCCTTGTCTGCAGCTGCTCTACCAGCCTGAATCGCAACTAACTTCTCATTTATAGCCATGGCTGTTAGTAAAGTCACGTTTGTAGCTCCAGGATACTGAAAACTCTTCCTAGTGCTAAACCTTGGAAAAGAAGCTCAGAATAGGAGACTAAGCAGACACAGGCTTCTCTCTAGGCATAGATTTAAATTCTCTGGAAACTGTGGAAAGCATAAAAGAAGATGCTGCAATTGGGAATTTCTGATGCTCAGCAGCAGTGCAGTAAATGGAGTTAGCGGAGCTGCTTTCTGAACATGACAGTGGAAATGAGGGCAGTGTGTAGCTCATTTGAATTAATTTTCCATAAATAATTGATGTTTATTTTAAAAATCACCAACTTCTCATTTAGGGCTTAAAAAAAAATAAAAACAGAATTGACTTAAAAAACATCCTGCAGCTCTCAGCACTGGGTGTGACCAGGCTGGCTGTTGCAGCTGTATTTATTTACTTTTGTCAAGATTGTACCTACAGGCAAAGGTATGATTGAGCCCAGCACTGTCCAGATGTGAAGCAGGGAAGACAGTCTTGCCCCAGGCAACTTGTAATCAAGGCTGACAGTGAAATGGATGTGCTGCAGCCCTTTGAAAACTCAGCTAGGACTTTAGATGGTCAGACCTTCTTGCTGCTTTGTTTGTGAATCCTAACATCCTGAATCCAGAAATAGTCAGTATTATTTCTGCATCCCTGGGTTTATACAGTTAAAACTCAGAGAAATTTTGTGTATTACTTTCTGAAATATATTTTAATTAAGATGCTTAGTATAAACATACAAATATTCTTTAGCTGTCAAAGGCAAATTATTTCACAGACCATGGAGGTCTGCTTGGAGGCAATTTGGGAAGACAAGCCAACCACCTGGGTCATCTCTCTTCTTGAATGAGGCTGATTTTTTCTTTTGATATTTGGGGGAGGTTTGGGCGTTTGGTTTTGGGTTGTGCTTTTTGATGTGGTTTTGGGTTTTTTGGTTTGGTTTTGTTGCTGTTGCTATGGTTTAGACAATGGGTTGGTGTTGGGTTACAGGTTGGACTTGATGATCTCCAAGGTCTCTTCCAACCTTGCTGATACTGTGATACTGTTTTTTTGAGTTTTGGTGTTTTGGAAGGGGGATTGGTTTGGGGGCTTTGGGTGTTGAGGAGGTTGGAGTGTTTGTTTTGTTTGGGTTTTTTTTTTTTAAATTTACCATCTTTGATGTATTTTGAACTCTATAGGTCCTTTTGTTTTCAGGAGCAATAAATGAGTTAGTCTCTTTCTCCACAAACTTTTTGTTGTCTGCTTATTAGTTCTCTCAAAGACATGCCTGGGAGCAAGCTGGTGAAGCAAGGTAAGGTTGCCTGTGAGACACTGTCAGGCAAGAGAATAAATAACCCTCAGGTTTTTTACCCTTTGTTTCCCCCCCTGCCTGTCACTGAGCTGTTTAACTTGCAATAAATTATCACGAACTGTTAGTAAATTAGTATTCCACCTGGGACAGGCTGCTGATTATGGTGTGATTTCTGCTTACTTTTCTGGAATGAGCTGCAGTTTCAGATGAGTGCTCCTTTCAAGAAACTCGCTTGTAGAAATGACAAAAAGCCATTTTTTTTCTGGATCTGGATGATACTAAGAATTTTTAATTAACTTTTAATTATATGAAAGAGGCTTTTCCTATCTCCAAGTGTTTCATTTTTTATGTCTCACATAATTCAGCCTCCCCCAAGTTCGTTGTGTTGTATTATGGTGGTTTGATGGTGTTGACTAGTTTTTTAGGATACATTTTAGAATACAATTAATGTAAAAGACCATAAGTCTCCTTACACTTTTTATCCATGGTCAAGAGATGCAGTGGATTAAAACATAAGAGGTGAAGAACCAGGTGTCCTTGACAGTTATATTGTATTATATATTATATTTTATGTTTATTTTATAATAGAGTAGGTCATGTGTATGTGTGGCTAATGCCAACAGGAAACAACAACACCCAAACAAATAAAACCCCCAAATACATGCATACACCCCAAAACCAAAAAAGTGAACTTTGAAACGAATCTGAGGATCAGAAAAGTTCATTTGAGTCTTATTGGAAAACAGAAATCTTTCCTAAGAGGAGAGATTTAATTTGGATGTTAGGAATAAATTCTTTACTGCGTAAGTGACGAGGCACTGGAACAAATTGCCCAGAGAAGTGGTGGGTGCCCCATCCCTGGAAGTGTTTGAGGGATTGCCACACCCATGTTGGATGGGGATTTGGAAGGAGATGATCTTTGTAGTCCCTTCCAACCAAACCATTCTGTGATTCTGTGGTACTTTTGGAGTCACATTCACTGTGCAGGCTGGAGAAATGAGCTGGTAGGAAACATGTGAAGTTCATCAAAGGTAAACACACCAAAAAATCCTTCGTCTGGGATGGAGTAACTGCAGCAACTGTGAAAACAGGTCTCACTGGCTAGAAAGCAGCTTTATAGCAAAGATTTTGGATTCCTTACTAAACTCTCAGGGGTGGATCAGGAGAGAAACCCATCTGCATCACCTAGATAGAGTGCAGCTGGCAGGTCCACAGGAGTGATCCATCCCCTCTCTTTAGGAATCTTGATGCTTCTGCCAGCTCCCTCAAGCCTTTAGCTTGGATCTCAATCATCCCCATAGACTTGTTTGTGTCTAAGTAGTGTAGCAAGTTACTGTTTCCCCTTGGATTGTGAGGGCTTTACTCTTTTCACTGCCTCACTCTTGCAGCTCAGGGTACCTGAGAACAACTGATCCTACTATTACAGACTGAGGCAAAGAAAGCATTAAGTATCTCAGCCTTTTCCCCCGTTTCCCCCTCCATCCAGTAAAAGACAGAGATTCCCCTTAGCCCTTCTTTTGTTGCTGCTACATTTTTGTAGAATCATTTTTTATTGTCTTTTATGGCAGTGGCCACATTAAATTCTAGTTGGGCTTTGATCCTTCTAATTTTCTCTCTGCATAACCTCTTGACATCTTTGTTGTCCTGAGCTGCATGCCCCTTCTTCTGAAAATTTCCCTTCTGCCAAATGTCACGAACACAACACTGAGAACACAACATTTTGAATTACTGTGCCTAAGATGGCCTTCAACCTCCACATGCCCCAATCTCCAGTCCTTTGTTCCTAAACGGCATGTCCACCAGGGCAGGATACCCAATTACCAGCTGAGAGTAATTGTTTTTTATCCTTTCTCTCTAGGCCAGGTTATTTAAGGCTTCCTTTTGAAATGTGCAGGGATATGGGTCTGCTGTTTGCTGTGGATGTACATGACAGTTGGCCAGTATTTAATGTAATTAAATGTAATTAAAAACATACACATCTGCACAGCTGAGATTAGACATTGGCTCTGGAGCAGTGAGCTGTTCTTCCCTCATGGAGGTGAACTCTAAGATACTGAGACCACCCGAAACATCTGTGTAGTGTGGTCTTAACACTGGGAAAGGGAAGACATTTATTATTCAGTCATTGCAACTGGGTGGTGCTTTATTTGCACTCGCATTGCAATAGTTTCGTTGAGGGAGTTTTATGTAAGAACAAATCCTGGTATTAATATGAACATTTTCCTATGGCTGATTTCATTGGCAGAATTGGAGGAAGGGTGTGTGTAAGAGGGAGAAGTGACTTTGTATTTACTTCTAGATTTATTTTTTTTTTAAATATGAGGCTAATCCAATAGCTCNTATACGTTAAATCTCATGAAACATTGTTGTTACAGCCTCTAGGAGCACAGCAAAATCTTTTCAGTGCCAAAGCAGTGGTAAGACCAATGTTTTGTTTGGATTCTGCTTTAGATGGTATCAGTCCCAGGGTCTGCAAAACAGGCTGACTGGGAACACAACTGGGACTCCAAGACTGACCTCAATCTAATGTTTTTAGAGCTCTGTGTAGCTGCATGTCTTAAAAGGGAAAATAACAATACTGCCTGGAAATTTTTTTTCTGTATTGGCCATAATTCATAGCTGAATCTCCAGCAGTGTTCTTGCCAAGAGAGAAAGCTCCTGAAAGCTTCCTTGCTGCCTTCTGTGCCTCTAAACACACTGCCAGGATCTGAGCTCTTCAACTTCTCATTTTCAGAAAAAATCTTTAAAACAAATAAACAAACAAACCCCTACCTTAATTACAGACTTCTAAAGAGGATTAAATAGTAATTAAACAGAGAGAGGGGATCAGTAGAAATGTTTGTGCATTCATTTGATTTACCTTCATACTCACTTTTCAACTGTTTGTGAAAATGTACTGGAAAAAGGAGTCAAAATAACATTCTCGGGAAAAACCATAGAAACAATAATGCCCTGGGAGGGCATTTGCTTGGGAGTTGGACTCGATGATCCTGTGGGTCGCTCCCAACTCAGAATAACCTGTGAACCTGTGAATTGCCAAAGGTTTAGTAATCACAGCATTCAACTGGGAGGAGACCAGGACTTGCTCCTGCAATAACATGTATGAGCGCTCTGTCAGCTGGTAACAAAGCCAGTGTCTCTGTCCCAACAAATATTTTCTATTTGCATAAAGTGGAGCAGTTCCAGAGGGAATAACCTCTCGCCCTAATTCCTTCATGGCCCTTAGGAATCGTGCTGGTAAATCTGATGTAAGTTTTCAACAACACATTTCAGTTATGGCAAAACTTTGCTTTCGGAAAGAAGAAACTGTTTTACGTATCGTCTTCTAAAAGCTCCAATCAACACCGATGCCAAGTGTACCCAGATAAAACTAGGACAATGAGTACCAGGTATGTGCATTCAGTAAAGCCTTCCCTCACTATAAAATGAGTACTTTACAATTGCAAAAATCTGAGGCCTGATGGAGAAAGGTCTATTATCTGCAGTCCTGCTAGAATCAGGCACAGCAGTACTGTATGCCTCTGAATATAAAAGCTCTATTCTTCAGTGAAGTCCTTTTTCTATTAATGAGATTCACCCTAATGGGACAAAAAAAATTACTTTAAAAGACATTTCCTTTCTGCTTTTCAAGGGTTTTTTTCCAGTCCATTTGGACTGGATATCAAAGATAAGGGGGAATATTTCAATAGCAAGAGCTTTTATAATTAAGCTTTGTGTCCTACATAATAGAGATATGGACAAATCCAAGTGAAAAATAATTACTGTTTTTCCAGCACTTGCCTCTGCTGCCCTGTCTCTCTTTTTTCTCTCTCTTCCATTTTCTCCTTCAAAACCACATAATCTGTTTTGATTTCTGTATGAAAGACTTGCTCGATGCAGCTCTTTCTCCCAGGTTTGTGTTTTCCCCTGTGGTCTGGGACAGAAGAGCTGTTCAGTCTTCAGCTATACCCAGAGCTCCTTCTAGGAGAGCACCTACATTTCTCAAAAGGAATCAGGTGTTTCCTGAAGGGAAAGGAACTCCTTACACCCAACTTCCTAGTGCCAGCTACCCCTTTAGATATGGAAACAGGCAAATATGAAATACAGGTTGACACACATCTGAAGCACTTCATAGATGATGCTAAGATGGGCATGGTATTTATCATTTTCCCCTCTACAAGAACTTCTCCCAGTCACCAGATCTGCTCGGAGCTGATACCTCAACTGGTGTTAGGGATGTCTTGGGATCATTATGGGAAGGCCTTTGCCTGATAGTATGCGAGATAAAAGGGGGAAATTTGTGCCAAGTGAGATTCACCAGAGTAATGTTTTGAGAGATCCTTTTTCTGGTTTTCCAAGGAAATTCTTGTACAGCCTCATAATAGAGCTGAGATTCATAGGAAGAGACCAAAAGGATCATTTTTAATATTTTTAAGATGATGAGGTCATGATAAGCCCCGTATGACTGATACTTTAAGCCACCACAACTGTCTTTCTTTCCTTCATGTTTTCTCCCTCCACTAATTACCATGCATGTAATTTCTCTTTGAGCTTAGTGCAGTTTTTGCTGCTGACAAATTAATTCTGGTAACTAGGAACTGTTTGACCTCTTCCTTCATTAGTTTAGATCAAATCACATATGCAGTCATTTGTCATGCATCCATTATCCTGTTTGGGAAACATTGTTTTATATTTTTGCTCTGTGATGTATTCAGGCACAAAATATTTCCAGCTTTGTTGGAGGCTGCGAAAGTCTTCTTGAATTAGATTAGTCTATGAATGCCCAAGCTAAAAAGATCAGCGTGTGCCTGTGTTTTTCCAGCAAATACTAATGTTTGTGGAGATATTGGTGAGAAAGAATGAAACTTGCCCATTTTTGCTGTGTAATTCAATCCCTTTTTTATTTTTCTCTGAGACGCAGAAAATGTCCTCGTTTTATGGGCAATATAAAACCAGGTTAGGGAACATTCTCCTGCTGTGACAAGAATTGCAGCTATTTCTTGCCCAGTGGTGTTCCCCACTCAAACTGCTGATTTAGAGCATACTGGAAAGACTATCTGATTTAGTTCTTGGTACACCAGAGTGCGTAGTTTTAAACAAAGCCTTTTGAATATGTGAAGATGTCAGTATGATGGTCATCCCTCAAAGCATTTCGATATTGAGTTTTGGTCATTTTAGATGTAGGACTGTACAAAGGAACATTAAATGAACACCTTTTCTGAAGAATTAGCCAGGCTAACACTGGACTTTGCTGGAAGGCCAAGGATTCTGCTTTCATTTTAAACAGAGACCAAAAGAAATGTGGTGTCTGTAACAAATAATATTAGGTTTCTTTATGCCAACCTTCGGTTTATAGCTAATAAAGCTGCAATTCCTCTCAGTGTAATTTCAGCCTGGGCAAAGAGTAATTAAAGATTTTACTTATTAATTAACTACTTACTCCTAACAGTATCACAGTATCAGCAAGGTTGGAAGCGATCTTGAAGATCATCGAGTCCAACCTGTAAACCAACACCACCAACCCATTGTCTAAACCATGTCACTGAGTTCCTCATCCAGCCTACTCTTAAACATCTCCAGGGATGGCAACTCCACCACCTCCCTGGGCAGACCATTCCAATGAGGGATCACTCTCTCTGTGAAAAACCTCTTCCTGACATCCAGTCTAAACCTCCCCTTGGTGTAGCTTAAGGCCATGTCAGTACCATTGTATTTAGCAGAAGCTAATCAATGTGTGTGTACCTTAACTCTGCAAGATATGTGCATATACCACTAGAAGAATTAGCTACTAAAGAAAAGCCTGTGAAGATGTGGGATTCTGTTTCTCCTGTTCTAGGTGACCTTTGGCATGTTCACACCTTGCTCAGTATATTGTAGAAATACCAGATTCAACCTGATCTCCTTTTATGATCTAGTGACTCACCTGGTTGATGATAGAAAGGCCGTGGATGTTGGACCTTAGCAAAGCTTTTGACATGGTTTCCCACAATAAGCTGCAGGAGAAACTCGTAAAGCACAGACTGGGTGGAAACATTTTATGCTGGGTTACAAACTGGTTGGAAGGACGAGCTCAGAGAGTGTTGGTGAATGGTGCCACATCCAGCTGGCAGCCAGTCACCAGTGGAGTCCCACAGGGGTCAGTGTTAGGCCTGGCACTGTTCAACATCTTTATTGATGATATGGACGAGGGAATTGAGTCCATCATCAGTTTGCAGATGATACCAAGCTGGGGGCAAATGTGGAATGCTGGAGGGTAGAAGGGCTCTTCAGAGGGACCTTGATAGGCTGGAGAGATGGGCAGGCTCCAACAGTATGAGATTTAACAAGACTAAGTGCCGGGTTCTTAACTTTGGACATAACAACCCCATGCACCGCTATTGGCTGGGGGATGAATGGCTGGAGGGTGGTGAAATGGAGAGGGATTTAGGAGTAATGATTGACAGGAAACTCAATATGAGCCAGCAGTCTCAGTCTGAGCATGTGCAATACCTCTCATTCACCGAGAGGTGGTACTAGCGCTCCTCTGTGGGGCAGGATGGCCACGCCCTATGGGGCAGGGGGGCGGGGCCTCTCGCTCCCTTGGGGACTGCCCAGCGTTCGCTGCCTTGTGAGTATTGGGCAGGTTACATGCCAGAGAAGGTTTATAACGCTGTGTCAGTGTGTTAGTACTGCTCCTCACCCTGGGGTCATGATGGCACTCCAAGAGCCTGTGGTTCTGCTCCTCCTCTGGGGCTCCCGGGGCTGCCAATGCTCTCCTGACTCATCTGAGGGCATGGGGTGGTGCTGTGAACCCCTTCAGCTCTCTGTGGCTGAGGGGGCGTGGGCAGCAGGTGTGGCTTATTTGCATATTCATGTCACACCTGTCCTCGCAGAACTCCTGTGAATTTTGAGGTATATTGTGTACTGGCTGCCAACCAGTGCAACAGGGCAGGGCTTTCAATCTGTTCTTCAACAACAGTCAGAACTTCTGTAGCTGTTTCTCTGTAGGCATTCACTATTGTGATATGTAACCTCCCTTAAACTTGCTTTCGCTATAGTGAATGCTCAAAAAGAGAGCCAGCTATTTCAGAACTCTTTTCTTTTATGATCAGATTATTTTCTTTCAAGCTTTCCTAGCTGTAGTGTGAACCAACTGTGCTCTGTCCTGTTTATCTGAATACATTTTTCTGCTCAGGTGCTAACTCTGATGTTCATTCCCTCTTCAGTATGTTTCATCTGCTCAAGATGCTAACCAGCTTATTTTATAGATCCTGACCTCTAAATATTCACTCCAAATCCTAAAGTGCCTAATAAGTTGCTGGTACTAGATGAAAAAAATATTACAGCTGCAGCTGTAATATTCCAAATGATTAATGAGCTGACCAGAGCACACAGGAGACCAAACAGTAATATATGCTTTCCCCTAGCTCCTGCAGGATTGCTTTGATTGTGTCCTGAGATTATGTGATCAGTGTAGTGAGTATTTCCCAGGGGTGATCCTTAATATCCCTACCTTCCCTTATGGGGGTTCTCATAGAGACTCGTTTCTGTTTCTAATTGTTTCTGCGTGACAGCTTGAAAAAGGCTGTTCAAGAGGAAGTAAAAGTTCTAGAGGAAGCTGTGAATATTTACCATGAAAGGTTAAAAACTGTCCTGGCATGTATGTCCATTCATTTCTCTGTGTATTCCATGTGATCCAGCTGCACACAGAAGGTGACTTATTAGATCTACTAATAACTAATATTTGTGTGAAGTGATTTTGTAACACTGCTTCTAGGGAAAAACTTCATTATTGAACTGCCCTCTGGAAGGCTTTTTATTTTACCCTCTTCTTGGAATTATCTTGGATTGATTCTTTAGATCGTTTTTTTACCCCTCTGAGAGCAAAGGGACAATATTTCACTCTGCAGGTTTGCAACTCTTGAGTTATCAGGTCTTTCATACCATCCAAAATAAATACCATAACCTTCGGCAGTCCACCTTGTGTGTTTTATGAATGCTGACTGAGAAGCAACATCTCATTTACAGCTGGGACCAGAAACTTGATTTCTGACCTTATTCAGGATGATAAAATTAAAAACTAGTGTGTCTCCTCTCTCTCACCACTTACCGTAGAAATCTCCTGGTGCAAGTCAGATGCTGCAGAGTCTAAAAATTTATTCATCATGGACATTTTGTCTAATTTTTTTTCCTTTTAAAATGCTAGGGAAACAGAAAGGAAAATAAAAGCTACAATTAAAATTAAGCTCAGTTGCTGAAGCTGAAAGAGTCATCACAATTGTAATGTGTTAGAAGATTGCCTTGTTGTAGAGAAAGTGCTGATTAAGATCAAATTTGTCCCGAGTTTAAATTTTGATTGGACCTAAACTGAGGGTTATATTTCAGACACAGTGCCAATGATGCATGTTAATATCCTCTGTTTATTGCCACTTGAAATTGCAGCACAGCTTTGAATTGCTGCCAAATCTACAGTTAAGACTCCCAAGTAATCACTGTGATTATTCCAAATCTTCATGGTAACACTGGAAGAAGTCTGATAGGCAAAGTGCTGCAGCCTAAGGCATCAGAATCTTTCCATCCTCTGGGGCTCAGACTGTGATTCCACTCATAGTGGGAATGGTTAGACATGCACGTTGGCCAATCAGTCCTGAAAGAGAGGTTAAATAATGGATTTAATAATGTTATTGGCAGATTTATTTGATTTTTCTGTCAACTCCTGCCTGCCTGACTTTTCCTGAAGCAAGGAAAAGCACAAGGTTTTTTTTTCAGTTTTGGAATGGTTTACCTGGTATGTTGGCATGATCTTTTACTTTCCTTGTTCATTTATAGCAGATATTACGTATTTTCACTCCTTTTCTTTACAACCTATTGTTTATCTCCTTGAAATATTTTTTGGCCTTTACATAACTGTTGGGAGTTGTAGAGTTACACCTGATCTCAGTGTAAACACCTGTGTTTTTGTGGTTTATTTATCTGATGGGACATTAAGTATTGAGGTCAGACAAACAGCGTAATATAAATTTACAATTTACTAAAAAAAATGTTAGAAGAGTCTCACAGAGGGGAGAAATTAAATGTAAAAAGTTGTTTAAAAAAGCTTAAGTGAAATTTAGCTGGGCTTCAAATCTGTCCTGGCTTTTGAATGCGTGGTTCCTCCAGGAAGGAGCTGTTTATTTTGAGTTAAACCCCTCAGCAATCCTGCTAGTCTGCTCTCCAGATAGTACGTCCCAGTTGCATCCCTTGATCAGTTGCTCGCAGGAAGGTTTTGCTACTTGTTCCACTTACAAAGTAAATAAAACTTGTTGTGGAAGGCATTTAATGTGGATACAATATTTACTCTGGAGCCTTTTCCTAAATAAGTAGTGTTAGCCAGCAGGCAGGTCTGAGCTGTGTGAAGGAAATCTGTATGCCTGGCACATAATGATCAGTTTAAATTGTTAAAATATAAATCAGAACGCTGGGTGAAATTCAAAATATTTCATTAAATTAATTATGATTTGTATGTGTGAATAAAAGAATAGTTAGGGAACCTGGCATATGTGCTTAGAAGTCTGCAAACTTTAGGCTGTTTTATTTCTGAGAGACGTAATTCCAAAAGATGTGTAGTATTTTTGAAGGACAGCATTAGCAAATATCACAATGTGTTTGCATTTCATTACAGCCAGCATTTTTCATATGGCTTCAGTTTGTGCAGTGTTCTCTTGAAGGTGCTATTGGATCCACAGTATGAAACTTAGACATGCCTCTATTTAAGCCTCATTACCAGTGAAAAACGCTCCCAATTTTACAAATCTCATTCCTTTATTATCTTGAAACCAATATTTTGGGATTTTTGCAGGTGTAAGATTTATAGGATCAGAGAAAAAAACCCAACAGGACAATAGCATAATACAGTAGTCCAGGGATAACTGTTCTGTACAAGGGTAGTTTGTGCCCTTTCTGGAGTTTATGCTGTCCTGATTTGTTATCTCAGTTGAATCCTTTTTTAAAAACATGAGCAGAAGAGAATTAATACAGTGATATTTACAAAACATGTTATTTGGGCTAGAAGATTTTATCCAAAGTTATGCAGCTGCCTCTGCACAGCTTTTTTCTTCTCAATGACACCAGAACAAGAGAACATGGCCTTAAGCTGTGCCAGGGGAGGTTTAGACTGGATGTTAGGAAGAGGTTTTTCCCAGAGAGAGTGATCCCTCATTGGAATGGTCTGCCCAGGGAGGTGGTGGAGTCGCCATCCCTGGAGGTGTTTAAGGTCAGACTGGATGAGGAGCTCAGTGACATGGTCTGGATGGTGGGAGGCTTGGATGGATGGAGCGTGGTGCCCGTGGTTCCACACTTGTGGGGCTGATCCCTGGGTGGGCGTTCGCTTGGGAGTTGGACTCGATGATCCTGTGGTCCCTTCCAACTCAGAATAACCTGTGAACCTTGCAAGGGACAGGGCAGCACCTGACAGCCACATTCAGTTTTAGGTTGATGCCATTTCCTCTGCAGAAAACACTACATGAGTGTGTTGCAAGAATCACTGAATGCTGTGTCAAGGCTAGGGGCAGCTACGGGTGGAGAGCAGAGAGTAACAAATTAAACAGACCCTGTTTGAAGCACTTCCCAAGAGACAGGAAGCCTTTGGATACAGTGGGAATAAGGGATGGCATTTGTGAATGTCAGCTTCCTACCCTTTGGTAAATTATATAATTAATACCCACAAGATTATAGCAATGCAAGGGGTTATTATTTTGCTCTTCTCACTGACCTAGTCACTCAGCTAATGGAAGTAGATTTGGCTTAATATATGCTTTAGTGTGGGAGTTCAGCAGTCGACCATGAACCCTGAAATACGTGCCGTTCTTTCTCTTCAGCATATGACCCATCTGAGGTACACAAAAGCCCTTCAGAAATTAGTGCAATTGTGTATCTGCCTCCAGTACAAGTGCACATGCTTAAATAACCTGTCAGATTGGAGCATCTGTAAATGTTGTATTTATGTTTTTTTCCCCAAGACCAATTGCTGTAAAAGCTCAGTCCAGCTGTCGTATCTACATAATTCACTAGAAGCTTCAAAAATTTTACTTCAGCTGTACTCTGAAAGAGTGACTACATAAAAATTACATTGTTTTTTCTAATATCTTTCCATCTCTGTATTCACGTTACTGTGATTCTGTTTGCATAACTCATTTCTTTTTATCTCTGTAAGCAATTTACAGTCTCTGTATCACAGTGATCAGTATTCTGTTGTGTCTTCTGCACCATTTGCTGAATATTCTAACTACATTTTGAATTCAGGATTTTCTTGCAATTGCTTTTGAAGTGTGAACTAGAGAGAGCCCAGCTGGACTTTGAAAATCCATGATCATTCTTCTGATAGAACTGGTATTTATTATTTTTATATTTAGTGGCCTCACTGGATAAAGAGATGGACTTACATGGACAGATTAAGATGAGTCATTACTAGTATTAATTTTTTTTTTTTTTTCTGTTAGTCTGGAGATTCTCATGTGGCCTCATGAACCTTTCAGAATCACGAAATCCAAGGCAGTCCTTCTGAGCAGAGGAACGTGATCAGTTCGGTGTGATTTGAAAGGGAAGTTACAGAATTTAACATTCACAGATTTGGTCAGGGAAGATTAATAAGATCTTGCAATTCTTATCTCTTGGACGTTTTTGAGTTTCTTGTCCACAGATTTTTTTTTTGATAGGTAAGGTATGTATAAAATCTGACACCTGCACAAGAAAAACAAGGCTGTGTTTTCTGTTTTAAAGTCTTCTGAACGTAAAAGTCTTCTGTGGTTGTTTTTGTCTTTTAGATAATTCTTGTGAGTTCTTCCCATAACGACCGTGACCAAAGCCTTTTCATAAGCACAGATGAAGGGGCCACTTTCCAGAAACAACCCATCACTTTCTTTGTGGAAGTTCTCCTTTTCCACCCAAAAGAAGAAGATAAAGTTCTTGCTTACACCAAGGAAGGCAAGGTAAAGATTGAAGATATGGCATTGGTTTGAAATTTAAGAGTTGTTTTATTAAAAAGATGTAAGAGGTTTTGCTATGGCGATTAGGGTTTTATGAACTATCAGTTGCCCAGATGCAAATCATATGGTTTTGAGTTTTATTTAAATATTTACTGTCTTCATGTCCAAATCTTTGGGGTTTTATGGTAATTTTAATCCTGGAATTTTTAGTTGATGTGGATATTGGGGATATTTATCCTCCTGCCTAATGTAGTTAAATAACACTTCTGAATTGTGCTCCTCCCTAGAAAGTGACAGTAGACGATTTATAGTACAGTAGAAAGTTAATGAAGCTGAAATAGTGCAGAGTAGGGTTTGGTAATCAGTGAATCTGTAGAAATGTAGGATATTAAATATGTCTTATGATGCATTTGTACTGCTTTCGGAGTCAGGAGTTGTTCATGTTTGTAAATTTTGACCCACTTTCAGATTTCTTCTGGTTAAATTGTTAAGACATTTTTTCGGGTGAGTTGGGCTAAGCACTGATGTTTTCTGGGATATGTAAGTTAACAGCTGTTCCCAAACCAATTCATGTTTACTGGCATTTGTAAATAATGATAAGATGTAGCAAACTGACTACATTAAATATTTTATGGAACTTCAATTTGACATAGTAACCCCTTTGCAAATAATGTGAATGGATATCATGTCGATAAAATACTTCAGAGGAGCCTGGACTAATGAAAAGCCTTTTGATTTGTGATTTTTGACTTTTGTTTCTGATGGTGGATATAATCACTGATCTCCATATAGTTACAGAGTGGCAGAACCTTGAAGTGTCAGAGTCCAAAGTGTAGTGAACAAGTTGACCAGCTCACAACGAGTGTGCAGAATGATTTATCAGGGGACAGAAGGAGGTAGAAGCACAAAGTGCAACATTTGGTTTGTGTTTTGATGAATTAAGCATGTTAGGGGGATTTGCAGGCATTTTCCACTTGAATGATCTCCCCAGAAGAGGGGTCTGTACTATAATCAGTGATCTTGGGAGCTAGTGCTGGTCTGAAGTTGCCCTGAGGAGACAGTGTCCTCTAGATTTTTGAGTTCAGTAACTTTACCTTCCCTAAAAGAAAGTAGTATCAGAATGTAACACAAGCTAAAACCCAGGAGAAACCTTTACCTCCTGTTACACACGTGATTTCTTACAAAGGCACTTTGGAGACTGCAAGGAATATAGGGTCAAGTCCTTCAAAAAATAGTGATGAGCAAAGCTTCTCTGTCTGCTGCAGCGTCACAGCCTTTTCCACAACTTTTTATTCGATTTAGGGCTCATTTCATATTGAAAATATGCGTCGTTCTTTCGTTCAGGACCCTGGATTCTGTTTAAATAAAGCTCTAACCTCTAGCTGACACTATAAATGAGTGCAAATCCAGTCAGTGTTGTTGGATTAATCCATTTACTGCCTCGAATATATACACTCTTTTTCTGGCTACCCCTCAGTTAAAATGAGTAACAAGCACCTTTTTTTGCTAAGTCTACATCAATGTTTTTAGAAAAACTTGTCAGGGATGCAGTAGATTTTAATTGCTAATTTGGAAGCCAAAAGGATGAAAAATGGCAAAGCAGTAAATTTTTTTTTTTTTTTTTTTTTTTTACACGTAATTGTAAGGTCAATTAGATACGTTTGCTGAAGCCAGAGATTTTAGCTGCCCAATCATATAATTGTTTTCACCCCATGTCTTTTCTCATTTACTACTTTTGTCATATGTCCCTGTAGAAAAACAGAACACGTATGGGTGACTTTTTTTTTTGCTATAGAAGTTCAATGTGTGCCCAAGATGACAGGTTCACAGGTTATTCTGAGTTGCAAGGGACCCACAGGATTAGCTGCATGTTATTTTTTATTTATTTCGAATCCTTTGTCAGTTAAAATTTCTTTAAATTTATTTTATTTGCCCTATTTCTTTCTCTCTTACAGGAAAATTGCCAGGGCAATCTTACCCTGCAGTAAGCCAGATTTCATTCATGAGCTCCCAGTCTTTGGTCTTAAATGTATAAAGAAGTGGTTTGGGTCATGGGGGGAACGTGGGTTAGGTTTGCTAATTGTGTGCTACCAGCTTTAATTGAGTGTGGAGGAAACCCCAGTCATTGTGAAGTGCAGATTAATTAGATTTGATATTAGGAAAAGGTTTTTTACTGACAGAGTGATCCAGATGTGGAATGGGTTGCCCACAGAGGTGGTTGAGTCGCCAACCCTGGAGGTGTTTAAGGGGAGGCTGGATGAGGTGCTGAGTGATATGATCTAGATGTAGATGGGTTAGTTGGATTATAGGTTGGACTAGATGATCTTCAAGGTCCTTTCCAGCCTTATCTATACTGTGATACTGTGAATTTGTAACTGGGAAATATTTTTTTTGCTCTAATTCAAACATGAGTAAATTTACCTGTAGAGTTTGTGCTAAGTTGCCTCAAGCATTATCTTTATATATCGTTGGGTTTCTGTAGAACATAATAAGTGTCAGGGGGGTTTTGTCTCTTGTCATTAAATCCATCATTTTAAAACAAAAGTCCTCGTAAGACACTTTCCTCCAGAACCATCAGTGACTGGTGGATTGGTGACTTATTCCCCCATCGGAGAAGAGCAGCTTAATTTGCCTTGTTTCCTTTATTAGAGATATCAAGAGAAAACATTTGTAAATCAGATCAAATATGAAATGCACACAGTGGGGGCTTTAAATCCGTCTTTTTAGAAGTCTGAGAGTAACTTTGTATTTGATTTAGAAGAAACACATTATTAAGGCGAATGCTAAAAGGAGGGAGGTTTTTGAATAGCTGCTTTATATCCCACTTTATCTGCAGTTTTCATATCCATATCATTAGCATTTATTTTTTTTACTGTTGATATGGAAGGTGGAGTCCAACTTTCAGGCATTCTTTGCCTCTCTGTTGAGGGAACATTTTTCACAGGTCACAAATTAGTGTCCATGAAACAATCTCTTAAGTCCATTTCTCCTCATCAAATCTCTTAAGCATTTCCATAATATCTTTTGGTCCTATTTTAGCAACGTTTTAAATCCACTGACTTCCTGGGTTAGTATTTTTGATGGCATTAAGGCCTGAAGCATAAAGGGGACGTTTATGCTTGTTTGGTCAATGAATGGGAAGAGGGAGATGTGCCCTTTTACCATCTCTCTTGAGTGACCATGCTGAGATAAAAAAGAAACTGACCCAAATGAACTTTAAATTTGTTTTCATGGTAGACGTGAAGACATTGGCAAAGAGGGTTTTTTTTTAAATTATAGCTTATATTTTAAAATATTTTCTCAATGAAACGTTGTTACTCTGAAAAGCATCATAGAGTTCCTGCTAATTCATTGATTTTTTTTTAATTTTTTTAATTGAGATACAATCTGCCATTTAATAGTGACATAGAGCCTGTCTGAAGATACACAATATTTGAAATTTCCTATCGTCTAATTTTTCTCCTTTCCCCCCTTTTTTTTTAGGTTTACGTGTCTACTGACTTGGGGAAAAAATGGACCCTTCTACAGGAACGAGTTTCTAAAGATCATATTTTTTGGTAAGAAGTCTTTTATTTTCCAAATAACAAAACGAACAGCAAAAGCGTTTCATTCTAATCATGAAAGATGTTTTCCCGAGGTCCCGCTGGGGACAGAGTGAGCCTTTTGCAGATGATGTCAGTGTTTCTGTGTCCTCTATGTGCTGCCACTTGGGCTGACCACTGGCATGAATTTGCAATAAAAGGGTTTTAGGTCTGGATCTCTGGACCCCAAGGTTTAAAGGAAGTTGCAGTGTCAAATGAAATTGCTCTGCATGTTACTGGGGAAATTGATCTTTGGGAAGAAGGGCAGTCTTTTTGGAAGGAAAAAATCTACTTTTGAGAGAGGTTGGATGATACCTGTTAACTGGAGTCATGTATGTACTTGTACTGATAAGGGAACTGGTGAAAACTGTGGCTTTACTGAGGACATATATGTCAAATTATTTCATTTTCAGCTCAAATGTTGTGCAGTCTCAAAATGTTTAAAAAGCAATTTAAACTGGTCGACAAAATGTTTGAAAAGTAAGTCAATACCCTTTTAGTAACAAATTAAGTTAATTTGAAATGCGTGTAGCTTCTCTTACACCAAATTAAACTTTTGAGAGTGGTTTAATTAATTTTATTTTTACAATTGGCCAATATGACACTCGGTTCCCTCATTCACATTTTACATTATTGTGTAAGCATGTATTTTTATTACAAGATTAAGCCATAATGTGCTATAAACTTGCCTTCCCTAAGTGGCTTTTGATTATAGTTCTGTCTGCTTTGTAACCAATTTTTCCCTGGAAAGATTGTATAGGGTGTAAATCATGAAGGCGTGTGGTTATCTGTCTTTAATATTTTTTTAACAATAATTATTTAAGTCTGAAAACCATTAAAGTAACTAACAGCTAAGAAATAACAGTGGAAGCTTTTCTCTCACAGATTTGTTTATTGGTGTTTTTCTTGTCTGACACTTGGCATACTTAAATAATGAAAAATACAGCAAACCATTGAAATATGAGTCAGGTTTTCTCCGACTCAAATATTCTGTCAATGTTTTCTATATGTAAAGATTAAAGCCAGCAAATGCACGTGTAATTAAAAGACTGTATGTTGCTGTGCTTCAGAACCCTTCTGTTTCCTTATATCATTCAGACCAATCAGAGAAATACAACGATATAACTTAAGACTATTATTCCAGTTTGGCAACTACAAATATTATCAGTCACAGTATTTTCCTATCCTTTGTGACAACAGCAGCAGCCAGATATTCATGAACTTCCTCAAGAAGCCTTTTTTTTACTCGATGAAAATCTAAATACAAGTAATTTAATGGAATGTGTTCCACATTTATATTAAGGGAAGGTCAGTAGAGACTGCGTATTTGAAATATTTATATTCAGATCTTATACCATAAATTTATAAGCAGTATATTAATGTAATCTCCTGGGGTATATTTGTTTGTCAAGTGTTCTCGAGCATTGTATCAATATCAAGATGCAGATTTAATGTGTTGAATTTGATATGCAATGATTTTCAATATCTCCAACTTAGTAACACAGAATATTTTCTTATCTGTGATGCAGCACGCTCTTCTCTTGCACCATCACAGCTGTTTTCCCAATTTGTTTTAGAAAATAAATCTTTTATTTCCATATAAATACTAATTAGGGAGATTAAAATCCTCACCTTTTTAATGTTGAATGGTTTAATGTTATTTTTTTAATTTGATGCAAATTATTTTTATGTAAAATGAAGAAATTTTGATCGCTGTGACCAGTTTTACTTCTGCATACAAACTTCACTGGCCCCAGTGTGACAACTTCTCTTTAAGGGACGTTATCACACCCATCCTTTCTAAAGACTTTTGCCACTTTTTGGTGCTTTCATGGGAGGGAATGGAAAGAGATGTGACCAGTCCTAGCCAAACATTAAATGCTCACATAACACATGATATGTAACTGGATTTGGATTTGTTAAAAAATGAGTGGTTATTATGGGGAAGAAGAAAGAGCAGTGCAGTTTGGGATTCCTCTGGCTCTGCTGCTGTTCTTCCCAGTCCTTATGGCCTGTGCACCACTGAGGAATCCTTTTGATTTCTCAAAATAGAACTTAATAATACATAAGCAAAGAATAGATTATGAATCAACTGTCTGCATCAGCCCAAATATACCCCAGGACAGTAAGTAATGAATCTGTAATTACCAGAGAATTAGGTCTGGCACATTTCTTTTATGAATCTGTCTGGAGCCTTAGGAAGGAATGCTTTATCCTCCACTCACTAGGATATATGAATCCTAAGCTATGCATGACTGTTGCTCTTATTTTTAGCTACAGGTTCTCCATTTTCCTGAGAGGTGAGGACATAAAAATAAAAAAATGATGAGTTTATTTGTGTCGAGCAGTTGTTCTCAGGGGACCAAATTTCTGTTCCCGTCATGAAATCCCATATGGATAATCACTCACTGACATTCCCATTTACGTCAAGTGTGGTGGGTTCCTGGCTGTTCAAGTGTCAGGTGTAAGAGGGGATTTCAGCAATGTTATGCCCTGCAGGAAAGAAATGCAAAGAGGATTTCACTGAGCCTTTAAACATTGAATTTTATGTGAAAGGCTCTTGTGTGGGTAGCCAAGAATCTGTGTGGGCAGTCATTCTTATGTTTGACTTAATCGCTTGGAATGGGTTTTGTTTCTATTTCTGTCTGTCTGATGGTCTGTGTGACTTGGTTTATGTGGCAAGGTTTGGTAGCAGGAGTGTTCAGGGCTTCTGTCCCCGTGTCAGACAGAGCCAGTTCCAGCTGACTCCAAGAGGGACCCACCCCTGGCCTGAGGAGAACCTGCGAGTGATGCTGGTATTGCCTCTCTGATAAGGTATTTAATAAAGGGTAAAAAATGCACAACATATACGAGAGAAAGGAGTGAGATAATGTGTGACGAACAGCCCTGCAAACACACTCAGGTCAGTGAGGAAGGAAGGGGAGGAGGTGCTCCAGGTGCCAGAGCAGAGATTCCCCTGCAGCTGTTGGTGAAGGCCATGGTGAAGCCCATGGAGGTCTGTGGTGGAGCAAGTGAAGGCCTGAGGAAGGCTCTGACTCCATGGGAAGCCCACACTGGGAAGAGGCTTCTGGAAGGACCCGTGGCCCTGTGGAGAGAGAAGCCCACCATGGAGCAAGTTTGCTGGCAGGACTTGTGATCCTACAGGTGACCCACATGGGAGCAACCTGTTCCTGATGCCACCTGCATCCCATGGGAGAGACCTTTGCTGGAGATGGGGGAGAGCGTGAGGAACCCGCCCCTGAGGAGAAAATAGCAGCAGAGACATGGTCTCTGAAAAACCACATGCATAAGGGCTCTGTGGTGGCCCTCAGGAGACAAAATTCCAGTCCAAATGGAAACACAGCTGCCCTGACCTCCCTCTCTTTTTTTTATTGTGTTTTATTAAATGCAACTTAGCAACATAACCAAGGTTAGACAGACACAAAGGCTGCACCAGGGTGGTGACAATCCCACCTCTGCACTACCAGTATCTGTCTTGTTGCCTTTCTTCCTCAGGATTAGTGCTCAGCTGTTGGCATGATCTGGAGATTTAAGAAATGAAAAACTAATCCCTCCAAAAAGTTCTCAAATCACATTCTGCACGACAGTTTTTCCCAAGAGGCTCAACACGGTGTCAGACAAGCGCAAGGGAGATAACAGGAATTTGTATTCACAGGAAAGGGAAGAAGCATATTGAGGCTGCCTGTGTTTATAGCACCCTGCAATCAAGTCGGGCTATTTTAATTCTCAAGTGTTGTAACCGTGCTGTTACGTGGTCTCAAATGCTGATGTGCTGCACTTGCTTTATCCATCACAGTGGTGCTTGGTCAGGAAATGTTTATTTTCCTCGAGGAAGGCTTGTCTGGTCTAGAAGTTGGTCTGAATTTCGTTGGAAAACTCAATGGTTGCATGTAAAACACTAAACCAACATAAACCAGAAAACCCTGAATTTACCTGAGTAAACCAGCTAAATAAAGAAATGGTCCCAGACTGCTGGGATGTGAACATTTTCATTGCAAAGCACTTTGAGAAGATAATTTTAGCCAAACCTAAAATTCTACTGGAATTGAAAAAAAAAAAAATCGTTCCTAAGAAAGTGCTTGTTATATTTGGAAGAAGAAATAAAATCACAGATGCAATGGACCTGAAGACTGACAGCTTCCTCCTTTTTGGTTGAAATTCCAGTATAAATTTTGGTTGTTAAGACAGAAGAGGTCCTATCCTAAAACCAACCAGATAACAGTAAATTGTGTTTGTGAATGGATGTGTGGACACAATCCTCACTCCAGCACAATGTTCTGGTAGTAGTAAGTTTGTAAATGAAAAGGCAAAAAAGAAAAAGTTGTGTTGCATTTCTCTCCCAATATGAAAAAACATGCAATTGAGCTTTCCCTTTAGGTGGTTCATACGTTATTTGTCATCCTGTAGGTACCTTGTTTGCCCTTCATTTTAATCAAGCTGTGCCATGTGAGCAGAGGGACCCAGACTGTGTTTAACCTGCAGTTTCATACAACTTTCCCTTTGGTTCATGGTTTAAGCACAACTGAAAATAACAGTATTATCTTTTAAGTGCTGTTGGCAGAGGAGTCCTCTGAAATGAGATTAGTTTATTCTACAGGGATATAGCTTCAAATTCTCTATATTAGTTATACTCTCTTCTGAAGATTTTCTCAGCAGCTCTAATAGATTTGGTATTTTTTTTTAGTAAAAAAAAAGAACTGTTTCTAAGTGTTTGTAAAGTTGAGTAAAGGCACTTCAGAAAGTCTGCTCTGTAGGAGGCATTCGAAAGTAGACTTTGAGGGTGTCTTCTTCTGTTGGAACTCATCTATACAATCAGATTAACGAAAAACAGAAGTCATAGTTGTTAAATGTTCTGCTTAATTTGTGCCTCTTGGAACTGATAAACTGCACCTAAAGCATGCATTTCAACTCCTGAGGTGCACCACCAGCACTCAGACTGGTGTAAATTAGGCATCTATGGGTACAGCTTAGTGTTCATTCCCTTTGGCAGCCCTGTGATTTACATCTTTGTAAGGTCACCTTCAGATTAGGAAATTCCTAATGCTGTGACCTGGCAAATTCCTTGGGACAGCTGAGGCAGTGAAGGAGAGGCAGGGCTGGGGACAAAGAATGGTTTGGTGTAACCTGGTGGAGGAATGAGAAGAAATGCCTGTCAAACTGCAGTATGGACCTGTCATCCTAAACCTTTGTAGTCAGCGCACGCCGTGGGAGGTGATCCAGCTGATACAGAAATAGAGGAGTTGCCTTTTAGAAGGAACTGCACCTGGTTAAATTAAAAAAAGGGGTAGGGGAAAGAGCTGAACTTCAGGGAGAAAGAGATATTACATTTTCCTGGCTGGGTTAGTGAAAAAGAAGTTCCCTGTGATTTATTCCCATCGACTCCAATGAAAGTCTAAAGGAGAAAAGTAGTCTGGGCTGGAAAGTTTCATTCTGCAGTGTTCATTAAAACAGATCAGCTACATGTTCTTGAACTGAAAGATTACACTGGAAACAAGATTAGAGTCTACTTGTGTCAGCTGCTGCTGTTAGGAGGAGCAGGGTAGAAGTGAGATAATTGTAATTCTGGGCTGTTGAAAGAAAGATGAGAAGGTAAAGATATTGGCAAATACCTCAAACTGTGTTTATGAAATCACACGTGATAAATTATAGATACAAGAGGTAATTTCAGAAGAACTTTCTTTGCATTATTGATGCTTATCAGACTGTCAAGCTGAGCCTCAGAAAATTCAGCTCAGAAGTTTCTGTGATTCAGCTGCTTGAGGTCCAACACAAAAGGTGAAATATTTGTCACACATTTTTTTCCCCTCGAACTGCTGACTGCAGAGTTGATAGCAGATCTGATTTGGTGTTGTGGATATCCAGAAAAGTGGTTAACAGCACACGCAGCAAAAAAGTTCACACATCCATTCCCTCTGCTCATATATATTCTTATCAGACCTCAATGTACCTAGAATATTCTCTGACCTAACGTATTTCCTAAAAAATGCTAAAATACTTTGTGTTTAAGGGACCAAATCATTATTGAAAATATAAAATACAAGAATTTCCCATGCATTTACTATTGAAAAAATCCCCCCGGAGTTTCCTTGACATCTTATGGCTTGGAGGGGCTCATCCCTCAACTTTTTTGGACTGATCATTTATCCTATTAAGGAAAAAAACCAGCATATGTGATTATTTCTGGTTGTTGGAAATCATCCAGTCTCTTCCCCCTGGCCTGAGTTCCCAAGGAGCCCCCAATTACTGAGTCTGAGTTTTAACCTCTCCTCACAAATTAATGCCATTAAATTCATTAAAGAGTGGTGTAATTTCAATCCAAAGTACAGCTTTGTTCCATTTGATTGTTAATAATTGCGCCGAAATGATCATTTTCTCTTAAGTGTTTAATGGGCTGTTTTAATATCTGCAACCAGCTGCACTTTATCACTCAGTGCATCTCCTCTGCGTGTCTTCACCTCCCATCTGCTGACTCGATGGGCTCTTGAGGGGCCAGGGAAGAGCCTTGAGAGGAGTGATGGCACTGTGGGAATGGGGCTCAGTGACAGCACAAGTGTCAGCTCAAAGCCTGCTCTGCACAACCTGCCTGACTAATGACAATGGAAGGGCCAGAAAAAAAGCACAGCTGGGGCTGCCGTTCCCAGGCTGCGATGGGAGCCCTGAGGGGAGAAAACTCATCTTTTGCTTGAGCATATTTGACATGAAAGATATTAGGAGCAAATCAGCCTGTTATTCCCGTTACAGCTTTTTCAAAGTTAAATTGTACCTTGATCCATTCTGTCTGAATTTCCTTCTCAGGATATTTTTCTGAAAATTATTTTTCGTTTTCATTCTTTGTCAGAGCAGAACCTACGCTTCTCTTAAATGTACTAACCAAAGGTATTTTGATTCATTATGGAAACTGTGTGTCTAGCTAAACATATTTCTATCAAGAAAGGAATCTACATTTTTTAGTACTAAATCTGCTTTGTGGTCTCAAATGTCAAATGTAATTGCTAAAGCACTTGCCAGTGCATGTGAGCGTGTGTTTATCTCTGTGTCTACATAAATCAAGTTATGATTATGAAGAGGTTTTTCCAATTTCATACCTATTCCTGTCTTTTTTTTTTCCCAATAATCCTATTTGTGTGTGTAGTTTAGTAAAAGAGATTCTAAAGACATTTAAGGAAAACATAATCCCAAGCACAGGTAAAATAATTTCCTTCTACATGCAACAGGACATTATAAATGGGGTTTACTTCAATTTCCCAGCTGGAATGTTAAAGCTGGTTAGTATGAGATCCTTGATTTCTTCCATTCACATAATTACTATTCTGTAACATGATTTGATTATATTGTGTTCTCAGGGCCGTTGCTGGAATTGACGGAGACCCTGATTTAGTTCATATGGAAATCCAGGACCCCAGTGGAGGTATGCAAATGGAAATGTTATCAATTGATACCCTGGTGTAGAGTAATTTCTCTTTGTTTTAGAGGTACTTTTTGGATTGCTTTTAAAACTAGTCAGGATAGAAGTTGTGCAAGTCAGATTCTTTCTCTGCTTAGAGGTGGTCAGCAAAACTGCCCTGCTATATAAAAATATAATTTAAAATCTGCTTGTGGTCCCCTCTTAAGACAAACTGACATCAAGATGCTGTGCTCTGTGGAAAATGTCCATTAATAGAGCAATTTATTCTGGCAGTTCAACATTGAACAGCTTTTTCTGATTTGTAAATAAAGGTGTCTGTGCAGGGTTAGTGCTGAGTAACTGTCTGTTAATGTGAATTGTTGCCTATGTCAGGTCTACTGCACTAACCCAGAATTTCCTCATATCACAGTATCCAGTACACACTGAGTCTGCAAAAGGAAAATAAACTAAAAACCAGGCTGGTAGGATGTGCTGTACTGAAGAGTCACTGTGATTCCAAAAACTTGTGTAGCTTCTTGTTGCCAATTGTACTCTTGAAAGGTCATTTAATTCCTTGTATCTGATCATCGAAGTTCCTGTGGGGTCTTAAAAATGAGCTGGGAAGAATGCACACTTTGATTTGCCCCAATCCTGTAGCTTTTCTTCACTTCAGCCCTATCCAAAAATCAAAGTTGCTACATTAAAAGCTGGATGACAAAGTTTCTAAATCTTTTAGCAGTGAGATTTCTGAGACATGGTGAGATCCAGTAAACAAACCATCACGCCTCCAGCTCAGCTGGACCGTGACACTCCTTCATCTGTTTTCTTTAGAGACAGTCTAAAAAGATTCTTTACCACCTAGATGGAAAGGTTTTGTTGGTTTCTTTTTTTATTGAACAGAAACAGCAGAAAAATAAAAACTCTCATGAAATATTTTCTGGCGGGGTTCTCAACACACTGGCTTTGTACACTTATGGTCAGTACAAACATTGCCATTGATTTTAGTAGAAACAGCATCTGATGAAGAGCTGTCATTCTTGGCAATGTAAATTAGAAATACACCTGCAAGGCTTTTAGATGGCACACTGCTCCACTTGCTTTAATATCTTTCCTTTTAATTAGACATAAGCAGGAGAACTTGGATTGACTAACTGCTTTTTAAACAGATCAAGATTTTAAACAAAAATTTGTATCCAGTGTTTTGGTTTGGCTTTGTCTAATTAGAAGTCAGGAAGTGTGGAATCCATTTCCTGTCATGCAGTAATGAAGAGCACAGAGGTACATTATTTGCTCTCTCTCAGGCTGTACCTGGAGCGTGGGTAGAGTGAGTGATCTGGGCACTAGATTGTGTACATAACATTTTCCTCACTCTGCTTGGAAAAGTCACTCAAGTGCATTGTGCTGTGAAGCTTGTGATGAAGGGTGAGCTGTACAAGCACTTGGATCTAGGAGAAGGTCTTTGAGCCACAGCTGGGGTGAGATGTGATTGTTGGCTCTGCTCTCTCTGATAAGAGCAGGTTGTATCAGGGATGCAGTGGTGCTCTTCTAAGAACCCAGGGAGGAGAGGATAGTCCCTGCTAGCTGGAGAGGAAGAGAAAGGCCGTAGCCTCCACTGATTATAAATCACTCCAGGCTTTTTCAGCCTGGTATTAATTCTGAATATAGAAATCCTGCCCCAACGGAGCAGTTCCAATATTGAGTTAATAGTGTGCCTGAACATTCTTAGAGAGCTTTGAAAATAGCCTTTAAAATGCTGTATGCTGTCTATTAAATGGAGGCTGATTCTTTTCTCATTCATCACAATTTTATACTGGGGCTGATCTATTGATTTCAGTTATGTTGTGTCAGGCTGCCACTTCTCCAAGTGAATAATTTGCTCTGTGCATAGGTTAAGTGAGAAAAGAGGCTCCTTCTATTATTCCCACCCATGAATGGCTCATTCATCTAAGCCCTAATCTCTCTGGACCAGCAAAATTTGGATAATAACAGGCTGCCTCCAGGGAATGAGCTGAACTGTAAGCAGTTAATATATTCTCAGTACACTGGAGATTGAAAAACTCTTGTATGAGGGTTTAATATAATACGTAGTTCTACAACTAACTCACCTGGCAAAGGCAGCATTTTTCCTACATGAATAGCATTTAATACTGCTGGCTCCTTTTTCCCTTGATAGCCCTGTCATATGTTTCTGTCTCTCTTCCCTCAGGTTATCGCTACATCACTTGCCAGATTCAGAATTGTTCTGATAAGACAATGACAGTCCCATTTGCCGGGAACACTGATCGGGATTCCCTAACTGTGCAGGATGACTACATATTTCTTCAGGTACTGCCACTTTTGAGAGAGACAGCTCGTTTTCAAATTCCAAAATAAAATTTTAAACAGTGGAGCAACACTGCAAAGAGTAGGGGGAAACATGTTGCAGAGCATGAGTGATGATTTATAAATTTTTAAATGGAGCAAAACATTCCTTTATCAATCAAAAAAGAAGCAAGAGGGTGAAGTGGTCATAGCTGGAGAGCTTGAAGCAAACTGGTATAGGGCCATAGAATGATTTAGGTTGGAAAAGACCCTCAAGACTGAGCCCAACCGTAAACCTGACTGCCAAGTCTACCACTAACCCAAGTCCCTAAAATCATGTCTAAGAACTCATGGTGGTCCAAATTACTTTGGGGTTATTTCATTCCCAAACTACAGGACTTGGATTTGGAACAGGTTGCCCACAGAGGTGGTTGAGTCACCAACCCTGGAGATGTTTAAGGGTAGGCTGGATGAGGTGTTGAGTGATATGATCTAGATGTAGATGATGGGTTAGTTGGGCTATAGATTGGACTAGATGATCTTCAAGGTCCTTTCCAACCTTATCTATACTGTGATGCTGTCTGTGGCTTGCTTGCAGTAATATGGGCTGGAACCTTTTTGGGCTCATGGCACCAGCACAGCTCAGGCACACTTGAAAATTTCATTTTATGTGCTTGGCACTGGTTGCAAGTTGAATCTAACAGAGCTGCAAACTTCTCAAAGAGCAGTTATGCTCTCCTTGATTTATTAGATTTTATGGGAGTAGTTGTCTGTGCTTCCCTCAGTGGTTGGCTATAATTTTTCCCTTACTTTGTTATGATTTGTTGGCTCCAAGGCTTGTCTATTTATTGACTTTAACAGGAAAATAGTATCGTGGCAATTGATAGGTCTCCCCACCACTGCCTCAGCGTGCATCAGTTTGGCTTATTTGCAGCTTCCCCCCACCTCGGGGCTCTTTCTTTCACAAAGATCTGTCAATTAGTAGGGACACAAAAGATCTATCCTCCTCTTATTTGGCACAACAGTTTCAAAGGCCTGGCATGGCTTAGAACAATTAGCACGACAAAGAAACGGAAAAAAATGGCTTTGGAAAAGAATTTTTGGGTCGAAGTAAGCATTTTTCATATCAGATCTAGCACTCATGGCACTCATTTTGCTCAAAGGTATTATTATCTCTGCCTCCTCCCAGGCACACTCTAAAATCCATTTCAGGGTGTGTAGATGGTGAGAACTGTTTCTCACCATGCGAACTTCCAGACTGCTGTGCTCAGCAAAACACTGACTTCTTTCTCATCAGGCATTTTGTTTTGCTGGATGTCTTGTACAGCTGCATCTTGAGCTGTGGTTCTGTCTCGTGTCAGCCATGAGGCAGAACAACAGAACGGAAGGGCAGCATGGGAATGTCCACTTTATTAATTGAGATACTACTATCAAAATGTTGCCATTGGTAATGTGGTCTCTGTAGATTTGACATGTCCGTGCCAATAGATGAGATCTTCATGTGTTCCACATAAAGGGGAAACATCCCTAGTTGTTTCCTAGTTGTTTCCTTTCAGATTTAATTGACAGAATCTGGGCAAAAAAGAGGAGAGTTTGAGACTGTCTTCCTGCCTCTGGCATTGCCCACATCCCCTTAGCTGTGCAGATGTGAGTCAGTGTTCACAGGTCTGCCCTGCTAATCCTGGCCCAAAACTGACATTTTTACCTTCTTAGAGGAAGATCCCAACCCCGTTTCTTTAGTATGTCTACATCCACAAAGATTTCATGTTTTGCCAGTTTGCACTGACAGTCAGACAGATTCAGAAATTATTTTAGTAGGAGATTAAAGTTTCAACCCTGTTTTTAAGCACAGGCCAGTCTTTAATGTCAGTGTGGCTTGAAGTCTGATTCCCCTCTGCCTTGTCTCATCTCTAGTAGTGACGTTAAAAAACTAGATTTGAAAGAAGACTGTGAAAACATGGGAATGATTTCCATTTAACACTAGTTGAACAAATGGTGAGGTTTGATCCATTATCGTTTGGTAAATCACATTCTTCAGGGACATCACATTCTTTATACCACAAAAATAAACCAAAACTTTGTTGTCTTTAAAATATTCGGGCAGGAGGACCTGCTGTCATACACCAATTCTATTTTTACCAAGCCACAGCAAGTTTGCATGTCTTCCAAATCAGGTTCCCTTTTTAAATACAAATGTTGAGGAGAAAAACAGTGAGATTGGAGCAGGATTTTAAATGGATTTCCTAAGTCAAAAAAAAAAAGAAGATGAATCTGTTTGTGCTTCTGTTTCACAATCTGATTTGTCACAGACAGCCAAAGAAAAATTTTTGATGTTTCATTTAATTTCTTCCTTTCTCCCCCGCCCTCAACCAATGTGTTTCTTCAAAGTAGTCAACCATTATAAAATTAGTGAAAATCACTAAATATGTGGCCATTTCTAGCTAATCTTCTGGGCAGAGGAAATATGGGGGACAAAGTGAAATATTATTTACCACAGAGTTGTGTCTTCAGGAGGTGTCACTGAGTTTAAAACTGACTGACCAATGGATTCAAAATTGCCCGCATATCTTCCATCTTTCAGGGGGAAATGTTTTATCCTGTCTAGAAAACATTAGTCAAAGGTGGTGAATGCTTTACATAATGTTAGCACGATTTATTCAGTATTTTATGCTCTGCTTTGAGTTGTATTTTTGGAGTACCACTTATCCTGGGAGTACCCAGTGCTCACGGGCAATGTGTCTTCCATCTTGGGTTCTTTAGATTTAAGATAAGCTATCACAGGGTTTTGTTTTTCCTTTGTATAGACAACATCAGCAAATCGGACCAGGTATTACGTGTCTTACCGTCGAAACGACTTTGTACAGATGAAGTTGCCAAAATATGCATTGCCAAAAGTAAGTACACGTGTTTTTCATTCTCTTTTTGCATTTGTCATCTTCTCTTCCTACCTGAACTATTTTTTTTCATCTCTTTTTTTTTAAACCTTGTTATTCTGAGATCACAGTTTATCCTCGTAGGGATTTCCGAATCTCGTTTGTGGTATGCTCTGATCTTGTTGTTTTTATTTTTATTCTATTAATGTAGTATTTTTAAACTGCAGAGGGCAAGAACGTTTGTCATTAGTGACTGCAGCAGTTTTTGAGATTTGCTTCCATGTTGTAGTGCTACAAACCCAATGCCAATGTAATGATGCAGAGCAAAGGTTCAAATCAATTACAGTTTAATTCCACATGGTGTTTTCTGGTACATATAAGCATGAATAGTAATACTAGAGAATTTTACTACTTGATGGTGCTCTATTTCATTTAAGAATCCCAGGATGGACTTTAATTGCTTAATGAAATTGCTAGGCTTGTTGAGAGTTTCCTTCAGTCCAGCACATCTTCCTAGTGACTGGGTTTCTATATCTGAATAGTAAATCAACGATTAAGCACAGGCAGGTTTTTAAACATTGTCTGACTGATGCAGTTTAATTTTTTTGTGCTGCACACAGTGTATTTCCCAACTTGACAGTTGGAAGGCTTCTGCAGTCCTGAAGAAAAATGAGTTGGGAGTTTTAACGACCCAGATGGACGAAACCCTCAGTAGCCTGCTCTGGCCTCACGGCTCATCCTGCTCCCAGCAGGAGGTTGATCTAGAGATTTCCTGAGGTTGCTGCTTTTTCATGTGATTCTGTCTGTGTGGTTCTGTCACTTACTTAGCACAGAACTAGGATGTGTTTTCTTTGCATGCCTTGAATTGCACAGGCTTATTAATTCATTGCTTATCTAATGGAGGACAATAGAGAACGATGTATTTCCTTCTGCTGTATTGTTTTAAAAGAGCGTGCTCACGATCAGCTTTTTCATCTTAGATTTTGCTTATTCTTTATGTCCTTCTGTGTGGTGGTTTGAAGACTTTTGGTTTTAAATGTACCACATATTAACAGAATTTCAAATCACATCATCAAATACGAGTTGAGCAAGGATCTGAAACTTGGATATGCTTCTGGTACCACTACAGAAATAGCTGTCCGTCTGTCCATCCATCTGTCCATCTATCCATCCATCTGACCACCCATCCATCCATCTATCTATGTTGTCAAGAAGTGTATAGCCAAGGATTGGTACATAAATGAACCCTTTCAGTTTTCAATTATTTCAGTGTTTTTAAGGCCTTCAAAGTAGCTTTTATTCTTTCTTGCGGGAAATTGTAATTTAGGAAAACAGCAAGTGAATATCCGATTTTACATGTTTAAGAATAACAAACAAGGACATCCTGAGGGACTGCAGCCCATGGATCTCCACGCCAGGGCAGAAGAAAGGGGTGGGGAAAGGAAAGAGTGAACAAGGAACTCCTGACATACTCAAAAAGTGTCAATGTTTTCTCTTCAGCACTCCAGGAGAAGTTCCTTTGGAATCTGCACAAAACAGAGTTGAATATTTCACTAAGAGAGCCTGGAAGCCAGATATCCATTAGACCAGTGGTGAATTGAAAGATTTTAACCTTTTCTGAAAAGGAAATTTTTTTAAAGAGATTTGTTATCTTCACATTGCAGCAGTAATTTTAGATACTGAAGTAAATAAGAATGCAGCTCTAAAATTATTTTTCATGCCACATTTCAGTGAGAATCATCCAAGTGTAGTAGGAATGGATCTTCCAGTCCAGTTTGAACAGATGAGCAAATTAATGGTGAAATTTTGCAAAGAAGCAGCATATCAGCAAAACCACTGGCACATTAAAAGTACATGTAGAACATGTGACTGTGGAGTTGTTTCTTTTCTGGTGGTAGGAGATAAACAGAATGGATGAGTTACAAAGGACGACTTTTTTTTTCTTAAAATGGATTAAAAACAAGAGCTTTTGAAAGATCTGCATTTCAGAGAGTTTTAAGTATTTAAGTATTCTGCCTAACCAGGAGATGAAGCATGACTGTAATATGCTATATTTCATTTTCCTCAAAAGAATAGAGTCTGGTATAAAAAAAAATAAATCTGAGTGGTCTCTCTAATGTGCTTCGTGTCACTGGATAGAAAATTTTGACCAGCCTGAAGGAACAGGGCTGGGCTCTTCTAATATTATTCTTTTGCTGCACAATGTGCTGTTTCACAGTGATTTTACATATGGAGATAGAATAAGCGGTTTGAGACTCAGTAATTCGAAAATGTTACTGATGTCTCATTTTCCTTTCAATATGAAGATTTATTTTTCTTTATACTGTTTCAATTTGTATTTGGCTTTCTATTTGCCCAACTGTACCCCAAAGAGAAACCTAGAAAGGGATGGTTTGTCTTTGGACTCACGGTCCTTCTTAATTGTGAATGAAAGGCTGCTATTAGCTGCTTCAAGCTAAGCTTTATCTCTGCTAGTTTCTAGGCTCTAGCTCCACAGGGTAATGGACATTGTCTCTTTGTAACACATCGAGGAATTTTCAAACAGTTGTTTTAGAAATGAATTGGTTTTTACTTTTTTACTATATTCATTTTTACCAAGATCCTTATTCAGGATTTCGAGTCGTATTCTAATATGAGTAACAATAAAACTGTGAGTCTAAGCAAGAAAAAAATTGTTAACAAAATTCCTGATGAAACCAAGGAATCTGCTACAAATTATGACAGTTTTACTACTGCAATTCGAGAGAACTGAATTATTCTGAGTCCCCTTCCCTGGTCTTAAATGAACTCTGTGGATAATGATCTTTTACACACTCATACAAGGTACCGATTGATGCTGCATTCCTCTGTGCAAGCTACAAAATTATAATGATGCTAGAGCTCATGTTTATTGTATCCCACTGTGATTCAGAAAGTTTAGTTTTGAAAAGATACTGTTTTGATCTATTTTGATCTCTGTATGTATTTCCAGTCTCGTGAAATAGGCAACACTGTAAAATATTTCAGGCAACCAAGATATAAAGGAGTACAGCAGCAAAATGAACAAAACTAAAAGAAAAAAGAAAAAAAATCCTATTGCGTTGAAATTGGCTAAAGTCTCTAATTTATTCATGGTTGTATGAAACTCCTGTTCATGCCTTTTATCAGATCCATCTGTTCTTTTTATTTGGTTATCACCTAGCCACTTCTAAACAGTCTTACCTCTTCCTTGCCTCAGTCTGAGCTGCACATCTCTGTTTTAATCCTGGGCTTACTCCCAGATGTGCTTGTATCATTCAATACAATATAAGACTATCCTTTCATTAACAGCAGAAGTGGTAGAAGAGATTCCTTGCAGCCCTTTAGTCAGTGATGCTCTCTGGAGGATTTGGTTGCAGGATGATGCAATGTTGAGGCTATGACACCACTGGAATGGCTGTTGAATAAAGAATAAAGGGAAACAAAGTAGAAATGCAGGTGGCGGTGGAACTGGATGCAGGAGGAATATTCCTTTCCCAGGGAGGATCATGGCAGTAGCCAGTGAACCTGAGCTGGGGCAGCTGCATGACTCCCTGCTTGTACAAATCCATAGAAGGTGGGTTCAAGGAACTGTTCTTTTCTTCACAGTGCAACTTTATATTGATTTCTCCCCTTGGGCCGTTTTGCTTGGCCAGGCAAGGAAGATTACAAAGATTATCTTTGGGATATGTGCCATCCATTTACCTTGACTGTGCTTGAGAGATTACAAGGATATAAATGTGGTACATCTGGAGGTCAAGGCTGAGACTACACAGCCTTGAGTGCTTACATCTGTTGCTCTTCTGATACATCTACTCCTCCTGCTCAATCCATCACTTGCTTCATTGTTAACATTTGGCTCAACTACAACGTTAAAAATTGAAAAGGGGCAAAATTCTGAGATGGACTGAAAATAATAAGATTTGAAAAAGAAGAATTTTGAGGTTCTCTTTTATTTCCCTTATTGACTGAAGCACCAGAGTCCTGCCTGAGTAGCATTGTACTGGCTGTGCTGAACCTGGCCTACTGTGTTTTTACTTAATGATATCTTCTATATCATCAGCACATTTTAGACAAAGGCTTGCTTGCTGGACAGTCTTTGTCATCTTTTACATCCTTCTCTCTTCAGGCTGTAATTGTAGTTATTTGTGTTACAGAGGTTCTTATCACAGTTATTAATATGGTAAACCATACTGAGCATTTTTTGAATGTAAAATTCTATAAGGTAGTTGCAATTTTCAGCCAGAAGGTTAGGAAATGTCAATGGTATGGGGTTGCACAATGAAAACAATGCATTTCTCTTCCCTTCATCCTTTAAACTTCTTTCCTTCCACGTTGCAATCCAGAACTGCCCAAAACCAACTCTGTTGTTGTTGAATGGTTTTGAGCTTCTTGACTGGCTTTTGATTCAGCCTTCAGTGAAAACAGACTTGACTGCATTAAAAGTCAAGGCTTTGGAATGACTGATCAGATTAATATCTCTGTGTTAGAAACAAATAAATAATTCTCAAGCAGTGTGGGGCTTTTCAGGGAGTAATATTTGATCATGGCTCTGTACATACTCGAGGAGTTCCTGAATGCTTGTTCTCCAGGTCAAGGGTGAATGTGAGTTATTTCAATACCACGTGTACATCCTCAGACTCAATTATTTTGTTCAGCAGACCAGGTGATATGAAGTTCCTTTGGAATGATGCTCATCTTTTGCCACAAGTTGGCCTTCTGCACATGTCTAATTATTTCCATCACTACTTTGAAAGTGTCTCTGTGTTAGTTGTTTGTTAATTATGTTATCTGCCATTGATGTAAGGTACAAACAGAGCAGTTTACAAGTCCCTGAGAGAGCAGGACCTGTCACTGGGTGCCTTGTTTAATCATGCCAATTTTTAATATGTAGTCTTTGATCACTTTCAGGTTTCATTTAGAATTTTTTGGTAGAAAAATAATTCTGACTCAACAGATCTCCAGCAGTCCTTAATTCTAATTCCATTGTGAATTTGAAATAGTTATTTGTCTATGTTTACTTTTTTTAGCATAGTTAAGAAATCATAGCTCTTGAATTAAAAAAAACAAACCCCAACCAACCACCGACAATGAACACGGAACCCCCCACCCCAAACAAGCAAGTAAGCCCTCTAATGCAAAACAAAAAACCCCAAATCCAGTCTTTTAATTATTTTAATAATTTTATTTGTATAATTTCAGGTCATCTCAACAACATATGGTTTAGTTTCCACCTGTTTTCACAGGATCGTAGACAATGGTAATGGAAAAGATCTCGAGAAATCCTTTTCCAAATTATGGTCATCTACCCAAACCAGCCCTGACAGATACATTTCTCATCTGTGTTTAACAACACCCAAGGGTGAAAAGTACCTTACACAATGAGCATTTGTCCTCAGTATGTGTGACCATGTCCTGCTAGAGAAAGGTATTCTGATGTCTCACCTACATCTCCTAAGCTGGGATTTTATCCAGTGTTTAACTCCAGGTAGACTTAGAAGACATTTAATCAATCCCATTTTCATTAGTGTGTCTGTTTACAGTATTCAAGGGCTGTTTCCAGGGAAATAATTTCATGGACTTGATTGGACAGTGGATTTTAGAGCACTTTGCCGGCTCTTTAGATTGCACCTATAGGTACACCTGTCCCTGCCCCTGGCTTGGTCCACTGCCTTGGACCTAGGAGTAGTTCCACAGATTTTTTTGGTGGTAAACATACAGATTTTTATGCTTAGTGTGATGTAATATCACCCAGTGAAGAGAGAAAGATGAAGGAAACATTGTGATACAGGACTTTGCAAAATGCAGTGCGGAAGAAACACCACACTAAACAGGACAGAGAAACAGGTGTTTGGAGGGGGTTAAAAAAACCAACCACCAACAAAAAAAACCCCACCCAAGTTTGGGACAGTACAGTTTGTAGCATCTCAGAACTGTTGATAACATAAGAAGAGGGGCATGGAAATGAAAGGAAAGCACAAGAGCTCAAATACTGAATGTATACAAAAATGCAGCCTGGAGATAAAATTCTAGGGACAGTAAGGAATGTTCCAAATCCTGAAGATCTCTTAACATCAGTAACAAAGGTCTTTATAAATGAATTTGATTAAAATGTATGTAAATAGCATAATTACAGAAAAATTAGCTGATCAGTGGGATTGTGAGTAGCCTGCAGAACATGAAGAGGGAAAGCAGGAGGTACAGCAAGAAGGCAATTGTAGTTGTCCAAGCATGAAATCATAAAAGAATAAATGCTTTCCTTATAGGACCTGCTGAGGTTACAGCCCGAGGTTGTATCTGTGTCCGTGAATTAGATCAAGCAATAAAAACCTGCATTCCCTCCATCAAGATATTTCTTTTTTTTTTTCCTCAGATGTCCTTTCTAGTTAACTCCTTAGTAACAGTAAGTTCTGTCCAGCAATATTTGCTGATGCCTCTCCTCTGTTGAGCAGTGGGTAGCTGGGATGGCACACTGGCAACTCTCTTTAAATCCACCTTTCAGTACAGGAATAGTACAAGCTTTATTTTAGATAGATTTTTGAGCAATCTGTGTCATCCAGGGGTTTGAAACGTAAGTTTAAGAACTGAGCATGTAATTTGCAGTTTTTCTTACATTGTCACATTTTTGTCTGTGGAACTGTATAAATGTTTTATTACGGTAATGTAGATGACAATTTTGCTCAAAGCTTCTGGCTTCACAGGAGATGAAGGGGTTTCTGGAGGTTTTCACATTAAAAAAACCCCCAACCTATTTCTTTATTCCTTTTTTTGACTCTGCTTCACTTCCGTCCTTATTATGGGACAGTCACGGGAACTTTCCTTAAGTTCCCATGCAAAAGGAGAGGTGAATTTAGTGAATTTAGTGTTAAATGTGGGGTAATATGGCCTATGAAGTTTCATGTGGCCCTGGCTTAAGACAGGAGGTGAAACATTTTGTACATTTAAGAGGCTTTTTAAAGAACCTTTTGGGATGTGTTGCTGTGTTTTGCTGGCGATTCAGCCAGATTTTGCTTCTGAGTAAATTTTGAGTACAAAAAAAAGGAATTACTCATGGGATGCTGAACAAAAATGTACTTTAGCACATAGTTCAACATTAAAGTCTTTGAAAACAGCACTGAGCTGTCACTGAGAGGAAACTTCACTTAGGTTCTTTTGTGTTAAGACGTGTCACATATGCAAAAGTGCTTTAAATTTAACTAAATGATTAGTATTTCATAACCATCATTTGTTCATGTTAAAAATCTTCTCATTGTATTGTTTTACTTCTAGCCAGGTCTTTTTTTTAATCTAAGTGCCTCAGTCACATCCTGCATGTTGCCAGAAGCATGACAGCCATGCTTGGCTGACTATTCAGTGTTGCTGTTACTCACACCAAACTCTTGTTCTCTTGATATTTTTTGTGACTTTATTTAATATTCACTCCATTACCTTAGTGTTTTTCCATAAGAAGGTGACCAGAACCGAATGCAGCATCTCGGTGAAGTACCAAGTTTACAAACATTCAGCCTCTGTGATTAGATGTTATTTCTTATGGAGTCTCGACATCTGCCCTTGTGCTGCCATATCCCATTGCCAAACTCATGTCCTTTGATTGTTTGCTAGGCTTAGTTCAGTTTTGCTACTTCCTGATTTCTTTCATCATTTTAGTAACATCATTTTTCCTCAGCTGTGCTTTTTTTTTTGCCTAAGACGTTTGGAGTGAACAAGCTGGGAAAACTGAAGGCAGGCTGTTGTGATTCTTGGGAAATGAATTCAGAGTATTGACTCTCATGCTCTTACTGTGGATTATCTAAGGGTTTCTATGTACATAGATGGAAAATCGTTGTTATGTACTATAATATACATGAGCTGTGTGCAAGATTTGTACTACTTTTTATGTGTAACTGCTGTAAATTATATCTGATCCTCTTTGTGTTACGCTGCAGTTCTTATTATCTGAGGATTATTTGATAGATTAGCTTTTTAAATGTTGTTTGTCTTACATTGACTCTTATACAGATCTTGTAAAGTCATTAATTTCTTTTTTTTCTTTCATTTTTTTTTCCCTCCCTTCTTTTCAGTAAGTCATTTCCAACTAAAGTCAAAGCAGTTTCCAGCTTCTGCACATTCACAATTTTGGTTTTAACCAAGCAGGTTTGCACTGCAAACAAAAGTTGTTGAGGAATCACTTTGGAACAGCGGGGTAGAGCACATTGATTAGTGTTGTGTTAGGAGATTATTGTCATTAAACATTCAGGTGTTTTCCCCTTGGGAATACTTGGGCCTGACCAAGTATTATTTGTAAAATAGAAATGATGAAAAATTACTTGTTTTGTGTCTTATTTCCCCCCAGGATTTACAGATAATCAGTACAGATGAAAACCAGGTTTTTGTGGCTGTTCAGGAGTGGTACCAGACGGACACGTACAACCTGTACCAGTCTGACCCACAGGGTGTTTACTACTCCATCCTGCTGGAGAACGTCCGCAGCACGAAGCAGCCAGAGGAGAATGTCCTGATAGATATTCTGGAGGTAGGTCTTTGTTATGTTATTATGTTGATTCTGAATATAAGGAATTCTATATGAATGTGTTTTCACAGTCATATTTAATGTAAAAAGGCTGAGATTTCTTTCTTGCTAATAGCACGTCGTTACTACTCTGTTTCCCTCTTGCTCTGCTAATGTGCTGGGTATCCAAGAACTAGATTCATGGGATGGGGTTCTCAGGGTGTGCAAATCCAAATTTGGAAGAAGTTGGGGTTTTTTAATATTGAAAAGTGAAGCTGGTGGGACAATTCATTGTGGAAGTCAGAAGTTATGCAGCTGCCTCTGCACAGCCTTTTCTTCTCAGTGACACCAGAACAAGAGGCATGGCCTTGAGCTACGCCAGGGGAGGTTTAGACTGGATGTTAGGAAGAGTTTTTTCCCAGAGAGAGTGATCTCTCATTGGAATGGTCTGCCCAGGGAGGTGGTGGAGTCGCCATCCCTGGAGGTGTTTAAGGTCAGACTGGATGAGGAGCTCAGTGACATGGTCTGGATGGTGGGAGGCTTGGATGGATGGAGCGTGGTGCCCGTGGTTCCACACTTGTGGGCCTGATCCCTGGGTGGGCGTTCACTTGGGAGTTGGACTCGATGATCCTGTGGGTCCCTTCCAACTCAGAATAACCCGTGAACTTGATTCAGTGATACATCTCCTGATTTAAAGCAGGGCATCCTTTAGCCAGTAGGGTTTTAAACAGTAATCCTGAGAGCCTTGTGCTCTCTAGGTTGTCTCAACTCTGAAAGGCAAGGAACCAACAAAATTAGATATTGGACAGCAAATCCAGTTGCTTTCAGTAGGTGTCGTGTGCCAACAGCATTTTCTGTGAGACAAACTTTCCTGTAAACAAATCTAGCTGGTATTTTAACATCTTGGAGAAATAAACCCTAATGAATACAGTGTGTTGGAAGAGTGCCACAGACTGTTATCAAGTCCATCCCTGCTGATGGAATTTCAATGTAATGTATTTCAATTTACTAAGGTGCACATTTGCTCTGGTTCTGTTCTTTCTTGCAGCACAGAGGACTGGCCATTATCTGAATGTTAAATTAATGGAGCTTCGATCTGGCCCTGTTTGTGCCGTGACACTCTAATCTGCTTGGTGTTAATTTAAAAAAAAACCAGCCAAACCAAACCAACAACTTTATAGGTGCAATAGATTCCTGTGGCAAAGGTTTGCAGTAATTCTGGATACAAGGCACACACTGACAAAGCTGTTAAATAGGTGTAATTAGACTCTTCTTGGTGCGGGAAAATGATAGTGGTTGTTTTCCTCTTTACCTCCTCCATCTTGCCTTAGCTTTTCCCTTCTAAAAGATTCTGCTGCCAGCTGTCCTTTTGTCTATACAAGATTTATTAAATTAATTCAGTTACACTGCTAATTTAATAATTTCCAAATGTTACTGA
>WEKX01026311.1:274667-285156 GCA_013390025.1 Pitta sordida
TATTAATTTAGAATAATTATAATTTATAATTATAATTTGTTATAATTTATAATTAAACCTATGGGGTTTAAGGAAGGAGGAGCTCATGAGAGAGCAGGGTGTTAAAATGCCTATACAGAATTTTGTTATATAAACTTAAATAAATTTCCAAGTTCTAGGCTGTTCCCATAACCAGCAGAACATTCTTATTCTTATTACTTGTGATGAATGATTTGGTTTTGTTACGTTTCAGCACCCAAGGAGATCAGGAAGCTGTGCTGTGTTGCAAATGCCATATGGATTGATTTACATTGCCCAGAATTTTTCTAAAAATTCCAGAAATCTTATAAGTAATTGCAAGAGAAACTAAAGTGCTCTTAAGGAAACCTTCAGTTTTAATACAAGATCTTATTTCATACTCTTTGGTGGGATATGTGTTAATATGTTACTAGCATAAATGTTAGAGCTAGAATGAAACATTGAGATGCAGCACTGGCAGGTTTCTTCTAAAAATTATCACCATTAACTTTGACATTTTGAGTTGTAGGTCGGACTTGATGATCTCTGTGGTCTTTTCCAACCTTACTAATTCTGTGATTCTGTCTTAATTTCCTAATACAGATTGTTTCAAAATAAAATAATAGCCCAAGAGAAGAGAGAATCTAAACCCTTTTTATTTATTATTTTTAATTGCCCCAGAGGTTTAACGGGTGAAGGGAGGCTAAATGTGTGCAGGTAGACTGGATATGGGAGCATTTGAGTTGCTGAAGTGGTTGATTCAGCCCTCGGTATTTTTTCCTCCAATGATCTGTATTTCCCACAGTTATCCCTCCTAATTCAGTATTAGTTTAAAGGATATGATGCTGTATCTCGTTATTTTAACCTGTTTGTGTGCAGCTTCCATGATGAGGGTCACAGGACTTCAGGGTAAAGGTCAGGTGGATGTTAAAAATTGCTCACATCTTTTGTAGAGTGGTGTTTTTGAGATGCCCGTATTTAAAACAAAAATGCAGAGCTGTAATTTTAACAGTAAGGGCATGCTGTCATAATATTTGTATTTTGCCATATTAACTACATGTAATTTGATTAGCCTTCTGATGCTGAGAGAAAACCCTGTCCTTTTAAACTACATTTATAAATACAAATGAGTTTGTAATTGGACTCCCCTTCCTCCTCTCTCCCTTTTCTCTTCTCTTTCTGGCTTTTTTATTTTTTTAAAGGTATCATTCACTTTCCATTCAGTTTCCAGGAGAAACTACCTGAGATACACAGTTCAGAGTCACAAAAGAGCAGCTAATCAGGGATAATCCTTGCGGAGAAAACGTGTATGTGCTGGATATTAACTCCTCTCCTGTGTGCTTCAGGTCAGGGGTGTAAAAGGAGTCTTTTTGGCCAACCAGAAAATTGATGGAAAAGTGACCACCCTGATAACCTACAACAAAGGCCGTGACTGGGATTTTCTAAACCCTCCAGACACCGACATGAACGGCAAACCCACCAACTGCAAACCTGTGAGTGTCTCTTTTCGGTCTCTATAAAGTGCACAAGAATTATCTGTGCAATAGGATGTGCAGTAGTTCCAGCAGCCTGAGGGCTTTGTGCTGAGTTTACCTGCCAAACTGGTGAGAAAATCCACTTGCATTGCATGACCTGTGGTTTCCCAGTCCAGTCGTCTTTTTTTCTTTTTTTTTTCTTTTTCAATCTTTCATATTTTTGTTTCATATTGAATCAAGGAAACCCTTGGTTCCCTGTTAAAGGGAAACCCTTACAGTGGCTTGAAATAAATACCACAGGAACCTGCATGAAAAGGTCCTTTCTGTTTGTAAGACGATGTTATTTCTGTTCGTTGAAGTATCCCAACTACCCAGAGTGTTTTGTTATTTGTATACTAAAAACCTTGTGTTTTTTGCACTGACTCTTTGCTCTGGGGACTCAAAGCTCTGCATCTGAGTGGGCTGAGCAAGACATTTCAGTCCAAGCAGTTAATTTTAAACATCATTTTGCCAGTTACTTGAGACCACTAAACCTGCAATATTTCTTGCCTTAAGTTAGTGCCTTAAGCAATTATTCTGTCAGAGGAGTTTTATTGTAATAATTTCACCCTGACTTCTTCGAGTTTGAAAATCTTTTTTGTTGAGAAAGTGGCACACTGCACTGACATCACCAGAGATTCACATTACAAAGTGAAGGTTGAAATTTCAGACTGGGATTTGGTTCCGTGGGAGACAGCCATTCTTTTTCTCCATGAAGGCATACAATGCTGAAGCTGGTGTCTGTCTGGGCTTTCATTATTGCAGAGGCATAACTGTTAGCAGTTGTTTTAAAACCTGTTGTCTTCTTATTCCACCCAAAAGCCAAATTGCCACCTTCACCTCCATCTCCGGTGGGCAGACAATCCCTATGTGTCAGGAACAGTCCACACCAAGGACACGGCGCCAGGGCTCATAATGGGGGCGGGTAAGTACATGGCATTGTTTTTTAGGGCCTTACATGTGGTACTGGCTCTCTGTAGATCACAGTATCACAGTATTAGCAAGGTTGGAAAAGACCCTGGAGATCATCGAGTCCAACCTGTAACCCAACACCAACCCATTGTCTAAACCACGGCACTAAATCCCTCATCCAGCCTGCTCTTAAACACCTCCAGGGATGGCGACTCCACCACCTCCCTGGGCAGACCATATCTAGCCTTTTGGTTTAAAAGAATACCACGCTAGAAATCTTGCCAAAATAAGGCTTTCTTGAAGAGTAACCCTTTATGAAATCTGTTGATCTCTAAAAATAGATGTATTAAAAGACGCAAATGTGTGTGTTGGGAGCAATGCTGCTTGTGGCTTCTCCATTATATCATCCATATGGAGTCATGTCACCATGAAGTGGCATTTAATAAAAGAAATTTCATTGCAGTGTCGAGTACTCATCAAGAAAAGTGTTCACACAATTCTGTTTTGCTATATATCCTTGTGATCCCTCGATTCGTTTTATTTAATCTTCTGTTGCTTTGTTTCAAAATTACTGAATTGTTAACTGCTCTAAGAGCTTTTTTGAATGGTATTATTTTATTCTTACGACCTGGATTATGTTTAGGTGAAATGCACATATGTACTGCTTGTCTTTTCATGAAAGTATATCTGTTTTTAATGGAAAAAGACTTCTGCTTTAGCTGACACTACTCTTATAAACAGCTTATTAAATTGAAAATATATAACTGAAGATTTCAAGTTTCCCCCTGCTGTAAAAAGAGTTTAAGGTATTATGTAGGAGACAGAATAACCTAAGAATCCCATTAGCTGAGAAAAAATAAAGGACAATAAAAGTATGATTTTTTTTCCCTGAAAATGTAACCTTGCATAGAAATAAGTGATGCAAACAAGTGGATAAGAACTAGAAATATGGATCCTGACCAGGAAATTCATGCTCTCGATTACAGCAATGTGACTATTGTTCAAAAAGGGAAAAAAAAAAGTTCCTTTAACATGAAATTTGGCTTCTTTGTAGGGAGCTTTTACAACACTGCTTCTTGTGGTAATGGAAAAGCAAACTTGTGTTTTGAGGACAGTTTTGATACTGTGCTTCAAAATCAGAGCTCAGAGACTACTGGATATTGTTTTCATTAAAAAATAATTAAATAGTGAATAGCACTAACACCTAGAGCATTTGGGAAAACACGAGAGCAGGGTAAAATTGCATCTTTTAAAACTCATATTTACAAATAAAACTTCCACTATATTAAATTTACATAAATAGTTCTCAGGAATGCATATTTTGAGCTTATGTTTATATATATAAATTGTGCAGACATAATATTGAATTTTATAGCTGCATACGAAATTGTTCTTTTAAATAGTTGCTTTGCTCTCTTTGAGAAATGTAATAGGATTTTGCATTTACATTTGATTTTTGTGCATTTTAATTTCAGCAACAATATCTATTTCTCACAGCGTGAGTTATGGAATGTGTGTCAACTGATGTGTAAATTTTTACTATAAACCTGCAAAGGACTTTTCTATGAAAAAATGTTTAGAGAAGTGTAGATTTTCAGGTGCTAGTTGACAATAATTGCCTGTTTAGCTTCCAATCCAGATGGCAAAGCAAGGAAGCAGCATGTTTGGACAAACTGAGGAAGAGCTGGAAAGGTTCTGTTTATTTTTTGTCATATACATTGCATACATTGTGATGAATTTCTATCATTTTTCACCAAAGTCATATACCAGGATGCCTCCATAAAAAAGGATGAGAGAACAGGGAGATGGTGGAGCATTTCTCAGAGCATTTTGCAATACAAATCCTGCAATTCTTTCGTATTTTTTCTTATGTCATCACGTTCTTCCTCTCTGATTCCCCACTCCCTCAGCCTGGCGAAAAGTGTCTGTCTGGGACATTTAAATACAAATTAGTTGTATGTTTGTTCTGCACTGTGACTCCAAGCTTACAAACTGTGACATTCTGGGTTATTGTGCGTTGCCTGAAGAGATGTTACAACTGTATTAATTACCAACAAACCAGGCAAGGCACGTGGCTCTTTTTGGAGTAGGTGTCTGCACGTCTGCTGAATTTAAGTGAGCGGGAAACATTTTAGCGGGAAACATATTAGAGGGATTATTCCTTCTCACAATGAGCATGTTTAAAGTCACTCATAGAAATGTGGATTAACACAGTGATAGGGAGCACTTAAAGGAGGTAAATTAATGGTACATTTTAAATGGAAGTTATCTCCTGTGTCCCACAGAATCGCAGAGTTGGAAGGGACCCACAAGGATTATCAAGTCCAGTTCCTGGCCCTGCACAGGGCCATCCCCAAGAGTCATATCATGTGCCTGAGAGTGTCACCAAAATGGTTCTTGAACTCTGTCAGCCTTGGTGCTGTGATCCCTTCCCTGGGGAGCCTGTCCCAGTGCCCAGCCACCCTCTGGGGGAAGAACCTTTTCCCAATATCCAGCCTTGCCCTCCCCTGACACAACTTCAGACCATTCCCTCGGGTCCTGTCACTGAGCCCAGTAGGAACCTGCCAAAATGGCTGAACAAAGAAAGGTTTTTAATTATTCTCTTGAGATTCTCTCTGTATGTGTTTGTCGCAGCCATACCACCTTTCTAGAGAGCTTAGCTGGCCATCAGTCACCAGTAAAATACATTGCTTGCTTTCACACCCCTGAGCTAACAGCTTTCAGAAAACTTTGTGAAACTGAATGACTCTCTGTCATGTGCCAGAGGAGTTTTTAGAGCATTGAGATCAAAAGTGATGTTAAGATGATATCTTTTATAACCCTGGCTAACGCAGCCTTGTAGTGGTTTAAACCCAGCTGCCAAACTAAGCACCACACAGCTGCTCCTCACTTCCCCTCCAGCGGGATGAGGGGAAGGGAATTGGAAGGGTAAAAGTGAGGCGACTCATGGATTGAGATAAGAGCAGCATAATAATTGAAATAAAATAGTAATAATAAATTGTAATGGAAAGGAAAAGAACAAAGAAAGAGAAATTAACTCCAAGAAAGACAAGTTCACAGGTCATTCCGAGTTGGAAGGGACCCTCAGGATCATCCAGTCCAACTCCCCACCATCCAGACCATGTCACTGAGCTCCTCATTCAGTCTTCCCTTAAACACCTCCAGGGATGGCGACTCCACCACCTCCCTGGGCAGCCCATTCCAATGAGGGATCACTCTGTGTGATGCAAATGAGAACAGTTTCTCGCCTCTGATCACTCGATGCCCTGAGCAGTGCCCCCAACTGTCTCCCCCTCATTTTGTCGCTGAGAAGGATGATATATGGCCTGGAGTATCCCTTGGGTCAGCTGAGGTCATCTCAAAGTCTTGTACACCACCACACTTTTGCTGTAGTGAGGTGAGAACCAGAAAAGGCCTTGGCTCTGTGTAAGGCCTGCTCAGCAGTAACAAAACCCCCTGTGTCACAGGCTTCAATATAAACCCAGAACTCAGCCCCAGAGTAGCTGCTCTGAAGAAAATTAATTTTGCCCTAGTCCAAACCAGCACATGGCTGCAGTTGGTTACTCATTCCAGATACAGTAACTTTTTCAGTATGAGCCTGAGTTCCCTTCAGATCACATTTACTCGTTACTCCAGAGGGATTTTGAGGTCTAGCACAGACCCACTGAAACGGTAGAAAAGTTTCCATTGCTGTAGTGGCACTCCCGAGGACTTACTGCAGATCTTTACAGCTGTAATAAGGAGCACAGATGTCAGTGTGGCTCACCAGGCAAACAGCAAACTGACATTTGTGGGTGCATGGTACAGTCCAAACAGTTCAGAACATGGTGGGAATAGCTCATAAAGATTGGTTACCAGTCTTGGGCTGCCCATAATTTGTCGGCTTCTCACCTTCTGTATCACTTGATCACAAGGTCAGTTGTGCACACGTGTTATTGGCTGCCACACTTGCCACAAATATGTTTCATAATTCTCCTCAGCTATGGCATGGAAATGTTCAGAATGTCTCAGCTCTGCTCTGAGCACTGCAGCAGCTTTGCAGATGTTTGTTTGCAATGTTATTAATATCAGGATTCTTGGCACTTAATCTGATGGGAATTAAAGCTGTTGTAAAGGGGTTTATGGGGTGCCATTACATGTGCTTTGTTTAGTGAGCTGGTTTATCCAGTAACACGACACACTGCGAGTTAACTGGAGCCTAAAATTATGCACTTTATTTTAAAAGCTCAAAAAGAACAGAATATTCCAAACCCTCGAAGTTATTTTTTTATTACAATATTTTTAAAAAGAAAGTTAAATGAAGAAAATTCTTAACTCTCGTGACACATCAGACGGAAAGGTTTACTAATAAAACTGTGGGGAGTTCGCTTAGTCCTTTGAAGAACTTTATTTCAGACATGATCAGCAATGCCCACTGAGCAAACCCTGACTGCACTGAAAAGTTGTATTGTTCATACAAAAAAGCCATTTTTTTTAATCTGCTTGAATACTTGACTTTATAAAGTTTGCAAAATTATGTCCTATAATTGTGTCGCCCGATGAGTCTGGAAGTAATGACAATTCCAGCCTTCATTAATGACAGAATGAAGCATTTTGTCAGCAGTCAGAACCTCCTGCATGCGCCACTTCTGGGCTTTCACCCCTGACCCAGGGATGGACCCCTTTCAAAAGGCAAACAGCACTGAAACCCTCTTGCCCAAAGGAGTAGCCCCAGACTCTGTGCCACTGTTCGTTGGTGTGGTTTCTGCAGAATGGAATTGGAAACTCCTGGTGAAGCTGGAGGCTTGTGGTTTGGATGGGTTTACAGTGGACTGGATCAGGAGTTGGTTGGATAACAGAGCTCAGAGAGTGGTGGTTAATGGTGCTGTGTCCGGTTGGAGGCCGGTCACTAGTGGGGTGCCTCAGGGCTCAGTGTTGGGACCTGTCCTGTTCAATATCTTTATTGATGATCTGGACGAAGGGATGGAGTCTATTATCAGCAAGTTTGCGGATGACACCAAGCTGGGGGTAAATGTAGATCTGGAGGAAGGTAGGAGGGCTTTGCAGAGAGACCTTGACAGGCTGGATAGATGGGCTGAATCCAATGGCATGGGGTTCAACCAGTCTAAGTGTCGGGTGCTACACTTCGGTTACAATAACCCCATGCAGAACTATAGGCTGGGNAAGATTGGATGATGTACTTGGTGGCATGACCTAGATATTAGGGTAGTGTGTTATAGGTAGGATGGTGTGTTGGTAGCAGGATGGCAACAGGTTAGGTAACGGGTTTGGCTGGGTTAGGTAATAGGTGATAGGTTGGACTTGATGATCTCTATGGTCTTTTCCAACCTTACTGATTCTGTGATTCTGTGATTCTATGAGCCCACCAACTCCTTCAGCTCATTTATCAAGAAAAGGCAATGAAGGTAAAATCAGAACTGGAAGTCGTGTCTATCTTTTCACAGAGCTGCAATTACAGCTCTGTTGCTGATATCTTTCAGTCATTACCATATCAGCTGGATAGAAAAGGCTTTTTAATGAAGCACAAGTTGATTCTGTTTAGTTTACAGACTAATTTTCCATTAGCAAGGCAATTTACCACTGCACTCTTTAAAGTGCAGATCCATAGCAATTCTCTAAATAAAGACTTACTCATGCGAGAAGATTTTAGTAAGTGGTGAAAAGAGGTAGAATAAACAACATTTATCCAGGAGCAAAACTAACACTGCATTCATTAAAGATATCAATGCAAAGAAGGTTGTAGACTGACAGCAGTACTTTAGATTCTAGCAAGAAAATAAATATTTCTGTCCTCAACTGTCCCATAGAAAACATTCTGTGAGTAACTGCAAAGCACAAGAATACACATTTGCAGATGCATAAACCAGTAAAAACTATACAGAAGAAAGTAAGAATAGCAAAAAAAAAAGTGTTTCATATAAGCAATGATTCAAATCTCCCTTCCTTTAACCCTGAGAAGGTGATTTCTCATTCTTGTCTCCTTCTACTGAGCAGATTAACCTTGAAGCTGTATTTGGGGAGCAAATATAAGTGAATCCACATGCAAAGTTTTCCTTTTGGATCTGTCTCATTAGCTAATATTCACAGGATGCTTAGGCTGAATATCAGGAAAATGTTTTTCACCCAGAGAGTGGTTGGGCACTGGAAGAGGTTCCCTAAGGAAGCACCAAACCTGACAGAATTCCAGAGGCATTTAGACAAAGCTCTCAGGAATATGGTGTAATTCTTGGGATGCTCCTTTGTAGGGCCAGGAACTGAACTTGATGAAGCTGATGGGTCCCTTCCAACTCAGTTTATTCTATTATTTTATGATTCTATGACTTAATCATTGGAGTTTTTTTCTCTTATACTTCATCTATATGAGTTTGGTTCTTAGGTAGGTGGTCAGTCCACATCACCTTCATCCATGCTGTACTGACCTTCTCAAATCTCATTGCCTACAGGAGTAGAGTTTGTTTGGTTTTATTTTTTTCAAATTGACACGACCAACTAAATCTGTGCTGAATTATTCAATAAATGGAGCAGTATGAAGTGTTTTGGAATGATGAAAACCCAAAAAGGTGCAGCCACACCTTTTGAAATGTTAGATGCAATGGAAAGGAATTAACTGATTGCTGTAAATTCTCTGATTCAATATAAATACCTAATCATATCCAAGATGTATTTATGGTTAAATAATGCAGAGTTATCCCATTAAATAGTGGAGCACATGCAACCTTGATGATCTAAACAGAGCATTTATTGTGGGCAGTGGGTTCTGTCGTTCCTCCTGGGAACCTTTCAGCTCTAGTGAGCACACTCTGCATAAACAGGTCTGTTCTAGTGCTTAAAAACAGCTATTTATGTGACACACAAGTGGAATTTCATACTGCTATCCTGGTCTCAAGTGTTTTCTTTCACCACCTCTTCTGCATAAGAGGATCTGATAACTTCCATCTTATTTCTACTGTAAAAACATGCAAACCATATATTTAAGTCGAAATCCCCTGGAGGATACAATTCAGAAGGAATATTGTGCCATGATTGCTTCTCCCCTAAAACACTGTAAAGGCCCTACTGCTTTAATAATAGTTTGTTATTTGAAATGCCACATGTTCAAAGATGGGAGATCTTGGTATTTAAGGCGGCATTTGCTGTCATCTTTCACAAGTTTAACACTTTTGTTGGCTTTGCAGCAATCTGAGTGCTCCTCAGGACATTTTGTCAAAACATTCAGTGGCTTCCTGGATTTTGCTATGACTTCATCAAGTCTTACAGATAAAACGTGGTCACATCTTAAATGCGTGTTGTTTTATAATAATTTTTCAGCCTAAAATGTTGGTTTGGCTTCTGGATTTCAGTATTAGAGTCAAGTCAATTGCTTCCACCAACGGGAGGTGGTGGAGTTGCCATCCCTGGAGGTGTTTAAGAGTAGGCTGGATAAGGCAATTAGTGCCATGGTTTAGACAATGGGTTGGTGTTGGGTTACAGGTTGGACTCTATGATCTCCAAGGTCTCTTCCAACCTTGCTGATACTGTGATACTGGGAGATACAAGATAGCAATGGAAAGCAAGACTTCGAAAGTGTACATATATGTTTTTAAAAGGATTTTGTTGGTCCTAGCAGAAACTAAATAAGCCTGATCACATGAGTTTAGTTCTTGCTCAGACCTGGAAACTTCTTGCTCTGACTGGCATCAGGACTAGGTCCAATCTCACTTATTTTCTCCTGTTTTGTGACAGGTAACCTGGGGTCCCAGCTGGTTGAGTACAAAGAGGAGATGTACATAACGTCTGACTGTGGGAACACGTGGCGTCAGGTAGGAAACATCAAAGGTACCTGGAGATAATTTTAATGTACCAAATTATTATAATGCTTAACTAATCTTTATATACCCACTCTTTTGAAGGTGATGGTTATTATCATCTCCATTTTGCTAGGAAACTAAGAGAATAAGAAGGTGATTTGCAAAGACTCAAATTGACCACACTGTCAGGTTCTTTCTGCTGAAATTGAATATTTTCATCTCTTTAAAGGTTTTATAAGCATCTTAGGCAACCCACCAACCCCCCCCCACCCTCCTCAC
>WEKX01026311.1:285177-314655 GCA_013390025.1 Pitta sordida
AGCATCTTTTTAGGTTTGTAATAATTTTAATAATCTTTCTATGCTAATGATGAAGTGGACCTGGGCTAGATCTTGCAGTACAAGCATTCTCAGCTAAAAGACATGGCTTAGGTACAACAGCAGAAATTCTTCTTCTTCATAGTCTGAAAACTGTTATTTAAGCATAACTTTGTTCCTAATTGAAATGCAGATTGAAACTGAGTGAAAACAGATTTTCAAAACATAATAAACCTTTGAATGTCTTTTAGTATAATTTAATAAATTCAGGGACTACAAATACCAAAGCATTAGAAAAGGAACAGGAATATAGCAATGCTATTGAAATTCTGTATGTCTTTTTCTTCCAGTGCCTGCTCTCAGCTAAAGCATTTCACTTCCATTATGGATGGTTTCCTAAACTGCTTTCTCTCAGTGTGATGAGTTCACCCTGGCTTGACTCCAGGTGCTCATCAAAGTCACATTATCACTGCCCTCCTCAGCTGGACAGGACAGAGAGAATGTAACAAAAAGCTTATGGGTCACCAATTACCATCACGGGCAAAACAGATCCAACGTGGGGAACATTAATTTTATTGCCAGTGAATAACACAGTAGGATAGCGAGAAATAAACCCAAATTTTTCGTACCCCTCCCTTCCTTCAACTTTATTCATGAGTTCTCTACCTCCTCTCCTACAGTCTCTCTCTCTTCCCCTACTCCAGTATGGGGTCCCCCCATGAACTTCTGCAAAATGAGTCCTTCACACGGGCTCTAGTTCTTCATGAACTGCTTCCAGGCATTTTGGGGGTACCTCCAATATCTTCCTTGGCACCCTCCTACTGCACTGACCTTGGTGTCTGAAGGGCTGTGTCCTTTACATATTCTCCACCTTCTTAAGTACATGGTCCCAGGGATGCCACTGTCGTCACTGGCCTTGGGCAATGGCAGATCCATCTTGGAGAGGGCTGATGTTGGCTCTGTCAGACACAGGGGAGCTTCAGAGAAGCCACCCCTGTGGTAACTCACTGCCTAAACCTTGACATGCAAAGCCCCTACACTCAGTAATGCCTAATCACAGGGTGATTTTCTTTATATAAATATGTATATAGCAACAATACACAGTAGGATATGGATTCTACTTGTATATCCAGGAGAAAAAAAAAGACCAAACCGCCGTCAAGGGACAAAAGTGTGTCAAAAAATAATTTCATTCCAGCTGAAATAATGTTTTAGTCTTCAGCTGAAATCAAATTTAGTTATTTTCTGAGAACAATTAGGTGTGAAAATGTTCTCAGTGGTGCTACTGAGCTTGGGGAATTTGAGGTTAAAAGAGGAAAATAATGTTAGTTTCTTACAGTGCTATTGTAGTGTTCCAGTAATACTCCACAGAGGGACTTTTAAAAATAGGTTATTTTTGTCATGATAATGTTCTTTGATGTTTGAAAGATAAAATTTTATGCCAAATTCCTTCTTGAAATCTAGAATATGATAAATAGGTGTTTATATGCAAAAGCCTGCCAGGATTTACATTGGGTACTGTGTTGTTTAATACTTCAGAGAGGCCTCTCTCGTCATTTATTGTCAGCGTTTGCCAAAGGTTTGTATTTTTTCTGGGGTGAAAAAATAAGAAAAGAGTGAAGGGGATCAAATTCATATTTTCACTACTTTTGATTTGTAAATAAACCACAGGTAAATTATATGTGTTGCTTCTTGACCCTAAGATGCCTATTCATAGTGTAAAACCATGTGCTCTGAGACAACATCAAACACTAGGAACAGCTCTACCAGAACTATTTGTTAATCCTTCACTGAGGGAGATCCAGGCTGCGTGGTGTTCCATCATTCTTCATAGATGTTTCTGAAGATTTGATGGATAAGCTGCCTGTTGCTCTTGCTCTTGCTGTTTCAAAAATTCTGCAAGTTGATTTCTTCTTATCTTTAGAGAGGAGTGGTTTCCTGTCACCTTGGAATAACTTTTTAGATGCTGAAAGGTGATTATCAGGACTACCCACACCACAGGGATTTTCCTCATGGAAAGGACAAATTCAAATCCACTGATTTTCCTAGTGAATCAAATTTCTAAAGTATTTTTTTTTAATTCCTTTTTGTTACTCATTGATTGGACTCTAATATGATGTGCTTCTCCTGAAGCCCAGTAAAACTGAATGAAAAATGACCAATTTATCAGTACTAAAAAGAATGAAATGATTGCCCTTGACGTCTTGACTTCACTGGCACCTCGTTTCAGAAGATTTCTCTTTGTTCTTTATTTTGTTGAAATATTTCTCTGTGTCGAATCCTGTTGCAACAAAGCAACTTGGAAAACTTTTCTGCTGCCTAGAGATATTCTGACATGAAATAGCTACTGAACTTGTTGGGTCAGACACAGAAAAAGAAACATTTAGAGCGGAGGGGAGAGGGGGAGAGAAGTCAATATTATGATTATAAAACACATAACATGCTTGGAAAATCACATAAATGGGTTATAAAAATCCTGTTCCATAGTAGCTGGCTGGCTAGTAGTAAGGATTACAACAGATTTATTGCCTAGCTCTCGTTAGTGGAGAGGCATATATCAGAATTTGTGGCTTGCTGTGAGCACAGATATCTCATGTTCCTGCTTTTGAAGTTCAGTTCTGACACTGGGACCAACTTTGCCTAAATCCCTTGCAAACTGTTTGTTTTGTTTTCATTTCTAGAAACTAGAGAGAAATATTTACTTTTTGTGCTAAAAAAAGGCATGAAATCGTTAATTCTTTTCAATGTTGTAAAGATGAGGTGTTGCTTTCATAAAGGATTTCATACATTTTGGTTTGAAATGTGTGCAAGAAGAGCATGATATAAGGACAGCATTAATATGCCTGTAACGTGCCCCTGTACATTAGAGAGTGCTAAAGCAGGGCACTAAAATGCTACATGAAGAGCTCACAAGTTCACAGGTTACTCCGAGTTGGAAGGGACCCCCAGGATCACCCAGTCCAACTCCTCACCAACTAGACTGTGGTACTGAGCTCCTCATCCAGTCTGACCTTAAACACCTCCAGGGATGGCGACTCCACCACCTCCCTGGGCAGACCATTCCACTGAGGGATCACTCTCTGGGAAATACCTCTTCCTGACATCCAGTCTAAACCTCCCCTGGCATAGCTTAAGGCCATGTCCTCTTGTTCTGGTCCTCTTGTCACCCTGAGAGAAGAGATTCACACCCACCCGACTGCAACCTCCCCTCAGGGAGTTGTAACCAGCCCTGAGGTCACCTCTGAGTCTCTTCTTCTCCAGGCTGAACAACCCCAGTTCCAGTAGCCCGTGGTGCTTTCCTGGGAAAACCTAATTTTGATAAAGTGATGCAGATTGCAGGTTCCTTTATCTTCAGTATGATGGTGAAGCTTCATGTCCCAGCATAGACTGTTGGATTTTGATTTGAGCGAAAGCTGAAAGCAAGTTTAGAGAAGGATCAAAACTCTGCTTTGCTCATCGGCCTCCAGCTGATCTCATCATTTTGAAGTACGTCTAAAATCAATGTTTGTCCTCTACTGAATTCACTTCTAAAACAATGCAGCTGTGTGAAATAAGTAGAGAGGACTAGAAATGCCTCATGTCAGGGTTTCACTTGTAAATTGGCAACACTGAAAGATTAATCAGATCCTCGAAGGCCTGGGATTCCCATAAAATACGGTCTTACCAGATGAGAGGAAGATTGACTTCTCAACCCAAATGAAATGCTTACTATTTTTGAAGTAATTTTGAGTATGCTGTGGGATACTTTCACCCCAGCTCTCATTCAGTCTCGCTGATAAATCCTCTAAATGTAGGATTTCATTTCACCCCCCAAAAAGAAGCATTTATTATTGTCGACATATTTTCATTCTCAAGGCAAAGTAAAGTTAACCTTTATGGATTTTACCTTTACTTTGTCAAAGCGTGTAGGAGACTGCAAGTTCATCTATTAACTCTTAAGTGTGTGTGGTAATTCTCACTTTATCACTCGCTCTTATGTTAAATGAACTTTCACAAGTTAATAACATAAGTAAACCCTGTCTTGAAACAGACTTCAGATGTAAAAAAGGAAAGGTATCTACCTGTGCATTCATTTTAGTACTGCTGATGACCTCTAGAAAAGGAATTAAAATAATTCAGGGAATTTTTAACCATTTATGGCATTAAATCAATATTACATGTATTTTGGTTCAAAAGTCGAAGTGACTTCACAGAATCACAGAATCACAGAATATTAAGAGTTGGAAGGGACCCACAAGGATCATCTAGTCCAACTCACCACCTAACACCCGTACAGAGACCGAGAGTACATCCATTACTTGCACCAGTAAGGTCTGCAGATTCAAAAACATGTGAGAAAGTCATGGGCAGCAATACTTTTCCTACTTTTTTAGAATTAGATTACAAAGCATTTTGTTCTGCAAGATACATAGAATATGACAAATACCAAAGCAAGGTGATAGGTCACTTAGTGATATATAATGGGAAGGAAGGCAGAATGCATACTATGAGAAATATCAGCTTGGGCTAAAATCACTTTAGGCAGTTTAATCTGGTTGTGATTTGAACCTGAACGTTTTCTGATTCACCTGCTTAACTTTCTTTTCTTTTACAGCTGGAGCAAATGCGAGAGCTCACCTGACTTTTATGTCCTTTTCAGTTTGAGGTGTGGACATTATAAAACACCAAAGTCAATTAATTCTTGTTTGCTTGTACATTTTATTCTGCCTGGTTTGTACGTTTGCTTAGCTGTCCTTTTATTTTGTCTGACTTGTAGGTCTTTGAAGAAGAGCACCACATCTTGTACTTGGACCATGGTGGCGTAATTGTGGCTATCAAAGACACCTCCATCCCCCTGAAAATACTCAAGTAATCCTACCATCAATTAAAGCTGTATTTTTAAAAACCTCAGGCAAAGCTCAGACTTAAAGATAAGCATTGCAGTGTGACTATGTATAAAACACAGGTGGAATCAGCTTAATTTAACGTCCTTTAAGTCAACAAAATGCAGTTGAATATTTTCTTAAAGATTATTTCATGGTGCTAAAGGTACCATGGCAAAATGCATTGATCATAATAAGATTTTCTTGCCTCAGTGCAAAGGTTTTTCATTTAAAAGGCTATTCTGGAACTCTGCAGTACAGCCCATGTTCAGTATGATTGTTTTCAGCTCCCGGTTGACACCAGCACTACATGTCAGCAATCCTGTCATATACACAATGCAGCAAATGGCCTTCTCAGCTGGTTTGGCAGGAAAGGTTTGCTGCATCGCATTTTGTTTTAAAATATGAAGTTTTAGACTGCATAATAGTGGAGCAAAATATGGTAACCTTATGTAATGGCATGTAGGACTGTAATTTTCAGCAGAGAAACCTGTAAGAGTTCATTTTTGCAGCATTGTATTCTATACACTAATAGGAACTAGAGTCTGTGTCTGGTTAACTAGAAGGTGTCACTGTTAACATCCTGTCCAAACAAACTGGACAGCAGAAAAGAGACTTTGATTCCTAAATCTTGGGTGCACAGAGTATTTGGAATATGTTTTGTTGATTCTGCAGCGTCTTTGCAAATAGTTTTAGCAGTTGAGCTCTTCAACCTCTCGGGTTCCACTGACCTCTGCTTAAGGGGTCTGTAGCTCTGAGACCACTGTATAAATGAACTAGCTTTTGAATCTAAAAGGCAGCAAGATAGTTTGCTGACAGAGCTTAGTTTTTTATCTGCCTGAGAATGTTTATTATGGCAAATTTATAATACCCCTTTTCATAAAGATGTGAACCCCCTGGATGTGTTGCTGAGAAAAAAGATCACATTAATATGATAGACTGTCTAAGCATATTGTGTTTTTTTGATTGAAAACCCTGGGCTTTAGTAGTGTGGGGATATTTTTTTTAATTAAATGAATTCTGCTTTATATATATAATAGTTGTAAATGAAAACCATTTCTGCTTTGTTACAGGTTCAGCATAGATGAAGGCCAGACTTGGAGCACACATAATTTCACCAGCACTTCAGTCTTTGTGGATGGATTACTTAGTGAGCCTGGAGATGAGACACTGGTCATGACGTAAGGTTTTGGTTTCATCTTTGTTTCCAGGGCTCTCTCTGCTTGTGCGCTTGAGCCTATTTTCAGCTGTGTGTGTTTGAGATAGTTCTTGAGTCAGTGGCTTTTGCTTCCTGCGGTCACAGAGACTCTTACACTGATGTCCAGATCACCCTGGTATGTAACCTGACTTGGAAATTATTGGAGTGCAGTGTTTCAGGTTGTAAAGAAGTGTTATGTTCATATGAAACCTTACAAAGATACCACCAAAAGGAGTGCAATACGACCCTGAAAAGTGCAGGGAGAAAAAAACCCCTTTCTCCTCTATTTTTTTTCCTACAGATTTTTAGTCAGATATCAAAAATGTTAGATAACTATTGTCCTCACACTGTTACTTTGTGCAACTAAGCACTGTGCTACCAAATACTTGTTTTTATTCTGGGCAATGACTGAGGCTGATGCCCTGAACAGAGTTAAAAATAGCCAAATTCTGCAACTCAGGCCCCTGTTTGTCTGTCTTTTCCCAAAGGGCCGGGGACATTTGGATCCGAGTTGCACATTTTTCTCCATCTTTAGGACAAATGCTAATATTTTAGAAGTGTCTGAGAGTGAAAAACACCTGCCAAGTTAGGGACACCATCTTCCCCTTCTCTCAAACACAGGTTTATTTATACATGTATTATAATATATGCCACTTATGCCTCTGAATGAGGGGTCTCCATTGATTTCACTAAAAGCAGAAGAATTAAAAGCTTATCCTAAACTCCACTTACTGGCAGATAAAATGATGTGTTATGACTATATGCTCTGTGGGTTTTTTGGTTTGGTTTAATGATGATGATTCCTAAAAATCATTAAAAATAGTGATTCTGTGAAAATGTGTTTAAATATGTGGCTGAATAGGCTACAGAGCTCTTGTAGATTGACAAAAAAGCATCGTGTGACTCATATATTTCTGAAGACAGAACAAGAGTCTGACTTCAGTGTTAAAATGCCAGAATCTTACTTTTTAGCTAGTTCTACAGAACATGAGGAACACCAAACACTTAAAATCACAGACTGGCCTTTAAAACACTTACAACCTTCCTAGCAGAATCTGCAGGCAATGAGAAGAATAAATCTGCAGTATGTGTTTTGTTGGTGCTGTTACATCAGCTTCCTTGTCTCTCCTGCTGCTTTGGGTTGTGTTTTACCTTCAGGGTGATGTTGTCAGCCCAGTGGTTGCTCTGTCTGACTTTATGTCAAGGCTTTTTGTCGTTCTGTCTGGCTTAGTTCATTTTCTCTGAAAACTTATTCTTGTAGTAAGTTGTTGTGCTTGACTTAATCTACAGTGATTTGCTGCTTTTGAGTAATGTCATCCCCTGATACACATTTCCTGAAAAAAACCCCCAAAAATCAATCGTGCCATACTTTCCCTTTTATTGGATAAAGTTTTCTTCTGAGTGGAACATGCTAAAATGAACTTGTGTATGGTCATGGACATAAATTACAAGTGTCTTTCACCTTGAGGATTCCCCAGACCCATTACTAAGGACCTGGTCTGACATTTTTCAGTAGTATGGGAATTTGATTTTCTTCCTTTAGTGTGGAGTTTGTTTGAATAAAGGCTTTGAATAAAGAGTCCAATGTCAAAATCTGCATAAATTAGGACAGAGAGCATAATTCTGAAGTGGAAAGGTAATAACTGTAAAGGTCTGCATCATTATTGAGGAATAGACAGTATTTCATTTAAAGCTTCTGGAATAAACTCATAAAGGAGTCAAATAATATTTTGCTTGTATAGAAAAAGACTCTTACAGTAGGATAAAGTCCTGGATTCACTGAAGTCAGCCTAGGGATTTCCTTCAAGGTTTTTAACTTTGATTAAAAGGAGGAAAAAAAAATCCAAAAGAAGATGATCTGGGAAAGAAGTCAAGGGACCTGGTAACACTGTCTGTAAGAGAGAAATCTCATTCTCCAGCTTAGTGTCTGGGATAATGACTTGACGGGGAAGTGACCTGCATTTCAGTTCCAGTTCTGTCCTAACTTATCTGAAGTCACAGAATCACAGAATGGTTTGGTTTGGAAGGGACTTTAAAGACTATCTACTCCCAATGCCCCTACCATGTGCAGGGATACCTTTCTTTAGACCAGGTTGCTCAAACCCCATCTGACCAGGCCCTCAACACTTCCAGGGATGGGGCATCTACAAGTTCTCCAAGCTACCTGTTCCAGTGTCTCAACACCCTCCCAGTAAAGAATTTCTTCCTAGTATCTACTCTCAACCCACCCTCTTTCAGTTTGAGGCCATTCTCTATTGTTCTCTCACTACCTGCCCTTGTGAAAAGTCTCTCTCCAACTCTCTTGTAGGTTCCCTTCAGGTACTGGAAGGTGCTGTAAGGTCTCCCTGGAGCCCTCTCTTCTCCACACTGAACAATCCCAACTCTCTCAGTTTTTCTTCATAGGACAGGTGCTCCAGCCCTCAAAGCATCTTCATTACCCTCCCCTGGACTTGCTCCAACAGTTCCATGTCTTTCTTATTTTGGAAACCTGAGGGCTGGATGCAGCACTCTAGGTTGGATATCCCAAAAGCAGAGCTGGGGGAGAATCCCCTCCCTCAACCTGCTGATCATGCTGCTTGTGATGAAGCCCAGGATGCCCTTGGGTTTCTGGACTGAGAGTGCTGGGTCAGGTTTTGTTTCTTGTCAAGCAACACCCCCAAGCCTTTCTCTTTAGAGCTACTCTCAATCCATTCTTCCACCCTGCCTATGTTTGGGCTTGGGATTGCCCCAGTCCAGGTGCAGGAACTTGCACTTGACCTTGTTGAACTTCATGAGCTTTATTCAGGCCTTCCTCTCCAGCCTGTCAAGATCCCTGTGGATGGTGTTCCTTCCCTCCTCTATGTCGACCTCATCGTATGGTTTGGTGTCATTCGCAAACTTGATCCCACTGTCCGTATGTTAAACAGCACCAGTCCCAATACTGACCCCTGAGCAAAGTCATTCATCACTGCTGTCCATTCCAAAATGAAGTGATCTTGTGAGCTTTACTGAAGAAGCAGGAGAATGTGAACCTGGTTGTCTCAAGTCTTATTTTTGAGAAGTTTTGAGTTTTCTTGAAATAGAGATGAAAACGTAGTCGAGTTTCTCTCTTCTCTCAGGCTGACGACACCAGAACAAGAGGACATGGCCTTAAGCTGTGCCAGGGGAGGTTTAGACTGGATGTTAGGAAGAGGTTTTTCCCAGAGAGAGTGATCCCTCATTGGAATGGTCTGCCCAGGGAGGTGGTGGAGTCGCCATCCCTGGAGGTGTTTAAGGTCAGACTGGATGAGGAGCTCATTGACATTGTCTGGATAGTGGGATGATGGGAAGGGGAGCTGGTTATAAATAAAAACCATGGTGCTCATGGCAACAGGGTTATGGGTTCAATCCCTGTGTGGGCATTCACTTAGGAGTTGGACTCGGTGATCCTTGTGCGTCCCTTCCAACTCAGAATATTCTGTGATTCTGTGAAAACAAAATGTTAACTTGTCAAAAGTTTTCATAAAACTGAGTTGTCATCTACCAGTCAGCATTAATCTAAATCATTCATCCAAACCCCCAGCAGTATTCAAATATGTAGAAAAAAATGCTAAGGAAAATATATTTTATTCCATTGTGCTCTGCAAAAGACTTCGATAAGATTTTTAGGAATTTTAAGTGGTGAAGTATGAAAAACCTTTAGGAAACTCAATCTGTGTAAAGATCAAAATCTGAAGAGGCCTAGTTAGGAGTTTCAGGAAAGATAAGTAATAAAGCATTCATAAAATTTAGGAAATTTGATCTATGTGAAAATCAACTTCTAAATGAAGAACTCAAATCCACTGTTTATTGCTAAATGAATAAATAGGGTTTGCCCCTTTCAAAAAGCCAATAAGAGGTTACATAAAAAGACTGCTTTTCTTTATGTCAGGTAGAATCAAAATCTTCCTCATAAGTAATTGTATTTTTTTCCAGAGGGGTGTTTTTTTTCTTATGTCTCTTAAGGTAACAACTTAAGTTGCTGCTGGGAAGTTTATGACATCTTTGAACTGAAGAACTGCACATTTTTCTGTCTGGAAAGCCCATTGTTGCATTCCTTTTGTATCCCTAGGTGATCATAGAAACAAGATAGCGTAGTTTGAAATGACTCAAAACCAGGTGGATATCCATATTTAAAGGAGAGGAGGACAGAAAAAGGGTGACAGGTGACTTTTTCATCCCAAATAGAGTGTTAGTGTCCTTTTGAGTGCCTGAAGCTTTGGTGCTGTAACTTCACTTCCATTTTATGTTTCAAAAAACCAGACATTAGAAACGTAGCCAACAATTAATTTTTGTTTAATATTTTCTTAACTTTGGGTAGCACCTCGAACTCTATTTTGTTATAATTTGCTCTCAAAATGAAGGAGCAATTTAGGTGACTGTAGGCTATTAACTCTATGAGGTGAAGTCTGAATGGAGAATTTCCAGTTGTAGCAGAAGAGACATCATTTTAAAATATATGAGTAGGGGAAAAATGTATTAGCTAAAGAATTAATTATAAAATTTTGTAAGTATCACAGATGACTTTGATCTCTAAGTAAGACAACAGCAGAGAGTTGAATGATGCGAGAATATCCTCTACAATGTCATATGTTTCTCCTTAATCAACTTTGTTCACTGTCTCCTTTGTATTTACTTCTGCATGAGGCATCAGTCTAGGCATTAAATCTGCAGTTCCTTCCAAACAATTTACGTGTTAAATGGTTGTTCTTGGACAGCAGCTTCCCAAATAGATGAGAAAAAACGTTTTGGAGGTAATTCACAAACATTATGGAGCCGCTGAACTTCTGGATGAAGTGGGAACACCCTTGTTGTGCTCCTCCGTGCCACTTCTCAGAACCTAAACGTTCATTTCCGTCCTTTTTCCCCAAGTGGGCTGAAACCAAGATGTTTTGGCATTAAAGAATGAATGGCAATCATTAGTTTTTGGGAGCAGGAAACAATGAAAAAAAAAAATATTTTGGTTCAATTTCAACTAAATTGCTTCCTTCCCTCATTTTTCACTTTGGCAGCCCCCCCCCCTCCAAAAGAACCAAAAACATAAAGCAAAAAAAGCAAGCCCAACCAAAAACCCCTACTCTTCTTTTTAGTGCATTATGTCTGCGTTTGTAGTTTAAGGCATTTAAATCATAAATGTCTCAGTGTATTTGCACATGATCCGTTGTGTACACAAGTACTTTTTTACATGCAGTTGTTTTATGTAGGCAGGTGTCTACGCTTGCACATGGAAGCATTCATCATTTCTGCAGTTGCAATTTAGGAAGGCCACTGAAATGTGACCTGTGTTATATTCTTTCAAGGAATTAGAAAAATATGCTGAATTATAATCTTGATGTATAACAGACTGCAGCTTGAATCTTACATCACTTTCATCCATTTTACTGGTATGAACCATTGACTTATTTAGGTTTCTGTTGATTTTACACGCTGTGAAGGAAGCAAAGACCACTGTTTTCTTCTTTTTTTTAAATAGTAGTCTTTAAATATCATTGTATGTAGTACATAGTCATGGCTAACCTGCTCTGCCAGCCCACACCCCCTTGGAAAATCTTTCATTAATAATGTTACTTCTGTGAGTTAAGGAGAACACTCCCTGTGGGCAGTGGCCAGACTAATACGCAGCCTGCCATGCCACAGCCTCATCATTTGACTCCCTCAGCTGGGTAAATTCTGCACAGATTTTGACATGTGCCTTGCTGTGTGTTCAAAATCACTGTAATGATATGAACTACAACAGGCAGAACAAAACGAAGATTGTCACATTTATTTGCTTTCTCAGTGATACTGTCATCATTTGTAGTAGAGGTCTAAATGAAGTGAAGGAGCTCAGCTCTTTGGGTTCACCGTAAATTGACAGGAAACTTCTATCACACTGATCCTTTTGTGTAGAAGACAACTGAGAAATTTGCTGCTGTTTCAATGTAAATGGCCTCTGATATCTAGTGAGGTGCAAGACAGATTGAGTACTTATTCTGAAATTGCAGTTGTGTTCTAAAAATTATCAGGGAAGTCTGACAGTTAAAAATATATTTTAACAATACAATAAGTTCACTGATAATTGTATTTCCTACTAATATGATTTACTACAGGAAAGGAAGCCTCATCAGGAACAAGGTTAAATACCATTTTTTAGCAGAGCTCTGTGACTGCTTCAATTTAAAAAAAAACAAGGGACAGAAAGAGTTGTTAAAATAATCAACTGACATCTCGTGATTTTGTGTGGTTTCCATTTCCAGCTTGGGTCACATACTCACTGTAAGATACTGAGGTTTAGATCCATGTAGAGTTTCAGGTACACGCTTGGGCATCTTTGCTTCACACAGCTGTCATCACTAGTTTTCAGAACAGCTGCAAAATTTGCACAGTTTTAGTTTCTGCATTAAACATGGAAAAATTCCACATGAGCTGTCCTGGTGACCTTTGTGTCCTTTGTGGGAAATACTGTTCTCCTTCCCCTGGACTCGGCGCTGGTCAGACACATCTTGAGTGCCGTGTCCAGTTCTGGGCTCCCCAGTNGAAAATCCGGTCAGTTCTTACACAGTTTTCATGCTGCAATGCTTTTTCTGCCAAATGTGGCTTGTTCCTATGCTGAGGATTTATCTGGTGAGTCTTTGGGAGTCTCCAGCATCAGCACCCTCATAGTTGCAGTTTCCTGGTTTGCAGGTGACCAGCTCTTATTGCTCAGCCGAACTGGGAGTATCTACTGAAATGATACTCTTGTCTACTGAACAGAAATGTGCATTTACTGGAAACGATTATCATTGCATATAATTTCTATTAAATTAGCTTCCCCTGATTATGAGCTTTATCAGGGACAGAAATAACCAGCCATCCTCCAGCAAACAGTGTAAATGAGTTAGCTTAAAAACTGCATTAAGCTGTCTTATCTATCAAATGATGCAATCAAATTAAAAAAAATATGTGCTCATAAATGAACTGGGGAAAAATATACCAAGTTGTTATGGCAACTGAAACAGTGAAGTTAAAATTATGGATCCCAAATTTTTGCAACTAAATGTAAATTAATTTCCAAGGTAATTGGAACTTCTTCCGAAATTATTTATCACAGCATCATCTTTTATAGTTTCGAAAGAATTGATTTGATGGCTTTCTAATGTAATATAATTAATCAAGAGGAAAGTTTTAGTAGCTTGTGAGTTACTATCCTCTTGATATATAACTTCTAGTCATCAGTTATGCTTGCTGCACCATTCCAGTTTCTTTCCATTCATCTGAGTTTATCCCACATATATTTTGCACCTGAGTAATTAGATTGTGATTGCTGCTGTGTATTGCTTTATTATAGCTCATATTTTTGTCTGATCCATTAAATCCTACTTAACACAAGCTTTTATTACTTTGAAAAAATACATATTTTTTATTCTGGTGATATTTGACAATGAACCTAAATGCACTCATCTGATGTGTCTGTAAAACTTGGTTGTCTGTAGAGCAGCACGTGTTACTGCAGCAGCAGCATTAGTAATCATTAAGCCTTTTTTTCAAACATGACAAGGTGCTTTTTCTTGTTATTTTGTGGTAGTTTTTGCAGGAGGCTGGATGAACAGGCAGAAAAGTTATTTTTATCTTATGTTAAAAATCCACAGAGGAGGTGACAGTTTGCCCATTGAAGCAGTGCCTTTGCTGTGTGCATGTATAGTTTGTACACAGCTTCCATATTACTCTAACAGGTTTTGCACAATTTCTAAAGTAATTTCTATCATTTTCTGATATGAAAATATTATATTTTTATATGACTCTCATCAGTCTGAGCAATATTTCTCTAATTTACCTAATCTCTATCTTGCCCTTCCTTCAGGTCTCTTTGAAGCAGCTCTTTGGTCTATAACAAGACTCTGAAAACATTTTGTTGTACTTCTCAGCTTTATCTTTTCCAGAGAAAAACCCGATTATTTCAGTCTTTCTTCACTGGTTACATTTTCTAAGAAACTTATGAGTCATTTTGCCCCTCTTCAAAGTCATTTTTAGCGGGTGTGTAAATACGCATATAACATCCAAAATTAGACACAATATTCTTCCAGAAGCTCCACCAGTGCCAAGTTTATAAAAATAATGACCTCCATGTCTTCTGTTTTCTAGTTCTGACTATAGCCTGGAATTAGTCTTTCTTATTTTTCAGCAACGCAACGTTCTAATTCTACTACATTTTAATTCTCCAGAAATCCCCAAGTCTTTTGTTCAGTATTTGAAAGTTACTTTCAATTTTGATTTTGCACTTTTGTTCAAGTTTGATTTTTTTTTTCCCCCAGGAGTACTTTTTGCAGTTGGTTCAGGAGTATTTCATCATATTGATTTTGGAGCATTGCTTCCATCAGTCTGTGTCCACTCCCTTCCTTCTGTGTTATCTGAACATTTTGGTGTTCCTTATTTGACCATGTACGATAATGAAAATATTGACTGTGCCCCCATCATATCTTTGTGATACATATCTCCAAATGTTCCCTGTTGGATAACTACCTTTTGAAAATGGATTCTTCTAGTTGGATATGCACACCCGTTCCTCCTCACGGTGATTTTATCTGTACTGATGTTTTCTTTTTTGCAATGAGACAACATCAGCTAGAAATGTGTCAGTTTTAAAAAATGCCAAAATATTCTAGTTTTTCTCCTTTCCTTTATCCACTAAGCCAGTTACCCTGTAAAGGGAGGAAAGAACATTACTTTGACATGATTTGGTTTTGACAAATCTGTGGTAGCTGTTGGTTATCATTTTAATTATCTCCAAGGAGCTTAGAAGTGGAGAGCTCAATGATTTGTTTGGCATCTTTGTAGATATGGAAATTAATTCTGTAACACTCCATTTTGCTGGTTTACATGCAGGGTTATATATACACACACATATGTGTGAGTGTGTGTATTTATATGTATATAACAATGTTTCCCTTGCCAGAGTCATTTGGCATCACCCTCATGAGGTTCCAAAGATCATCAGTGATAGTTCAGAAATTATGTTTTATGCTTTCACGAGATTTTTTTTTTAAATTTTGTTCTGCCTTGAACACAAACCACCATCTCCTTCCTTCTCTTTTCCCAACTAATCTGCCTGAGATGACCAACAGGAGTGAAGAAAATTTCATTTGTTCAGTAGTGAATTGAGGCAGGAGGGATGTTTTAGCACAACTTGGCTCCTTGCTCTTGAGCGTATTTGTTGATAAATGAGTTAATAAAAGAAATTGAACAAAGTTGTGAAGTTTTGTGGTGCCTAGAGAAGCATTCACTGAGGTAGGTAGTTCCACAAGCACATGGTGAATTCTGCCTTGTGTGGAGAAACAAAGGTTTTAAAATGAGGTGCAGGTATTGAGCATGCAAAGGACACTTCATGTCTGTCAGCAAAACCACTCATATTGAAACAGGCGTTGTGGAAAAAGCAAGAGACCACCTAAGAAGTCACTTTATTGAGTATGTAACTACCAGTGAATGAGATTATATGGTGACAGCAGCTCTCAGGTTCCAGCTGAACCAGAAAAAGGAACCAAATCCTCAGGTCTCCGTGAGAGAAATGGGACCACACACACCTGTGTGCGTGTACAGCCACTGCATTGAGACACAATTTTTTAGATTTTACATGTTGCTTCTCCTTTTGAGCCATGGATGCATTTAAAGGCAAAGAAATTAGATGATCCGAGTCCTTTAACAAGAAAATAATAAGACATGCAAACTGAATGCATATGTTTATTTTTAATTAAGTGCACTGCTGATGGTGTGAGCACAATTATTCAGTCAGTAATGTGAGTGGTATGGGCCATGATTTATTGATACCTACATTGCTGTGGGTGAGGAGCAAAGACACCAGAAAGGAAAGGGGGGAATTGCTGTACATCTTTAGCCTTTGAACTATTTTTCAACCTCTTTGGTGGACTGCAGGTCTTAACTTCCATGTACCAGGGAAAATGCTCCCTGTGGTGATGTGGCCTCTGTGCTGCAAAGAACGGACCATTCCCTCGTTCCTGGTCTGTCCTTGTTCCGCTTTGAACGTGGTATCCAGGACAAGAGAAATGTCTGTGCACAGCAGAATGCTTTTAACAAAATTTTGCCATTCCTGCTGTGTCTGGAATTGGACAAAACTGAGGGCAAAACAAAAGGAATGAATTAGTTTGGAGAGTGCTACTAAAGCTTGGAATATGAACTCTATGCAGTATGAGCTGCACAGAAATTGTTGGCTTCAGAATCAACCTTAAATTCTTTGGCAAGTAACTCACATAAGCCTGCTACAAACCACAAATACATTTTACTTTTGCCCAAATAGAGTCTTTATCCTTTCTAATTTGTTGCTGGATGTCATACTTACCCATTTTGTTTTGGAAATAGATTCTGACTTAGAAAATGTTGGCTGCTTTGAAAGTGCAGCTTGTTTTTTTAAAACAGTATTTCCTTTTTATTCCTCCCCCTCCCCAAAAATTGTCCAGTTTTTAGCTGCCTTTTGTTATACACTGGGCTATCTGACACGAAGGGGAGATTCTGAATTCTTCAGAACAATGTGGAGATGTAGTGTGTTCCTTAGAAATTAATCCAATTTCATGATACTGTTCTGAATTTAAGCAATACCAAATTGCTATCTGAAAAATGTAGAAATTAGCAGAAAGAAAACCAACCAGCCAAAACCCAACAAAAAACAACCGAAGAAGTTGCACTATAATCATAAGGAATGAGAGACAGAGCCAGAAATTGAATCTGGTGATCTTGTTTCTAGTTCCTGGTCTGGACTCCGTGTCTGTCAAAATCTGAGAGCTGTCTGTTTTATAGAGCAAGATAATCAACAAAAATCTTGGGTTCCAAATTTTATTTCCAGTTAAATTTCTAGATAATTTGCTAGGGGGAAAAAGATCTCCCATATATATGAGCTATATCTTTTCATTGTAAAGTTTCATATACATTGACAAATGTTTCCTAACTAGACTCATTGTACATGAAGAGGAATAAAAGGGGAACAAAAAATTAAACTGGGACCTTTTATCAGAGAACTGTGACTGTGGAAAGGAGAAGAGAGGATGGGAATTTTGTATCTCAGATGTCTGGTATTTCTTTGCAGTAAGAGTTTATTTTTGATCGTTTTACTCAGAGTATTTGGACATATCAGCTACCGTTCTGACTGGGAACTGGTGAAGGTGGACTTCAGACCATCCTTTCCCAGGGAGTGCACTGATGATGACTATGAACCTTGGGAGCTCACAAATCTACAGGTATTCACAATCCCATGTTAACTGAGAGAAGTTTTCCATAGGTTTCAGGTTCATGTAGAACTCCGTGCTAGGAAAATGTTTCCAAACTGAATTTGGATGCCACATCCCCATCTTAGTCTCCTTATGTTAATATTTGCTGATTTCACAATAGTTTAAAGTGGGAGAGGATTTTGTGTTCCCTTTGGTTGTGTAATCCCTGTCCTAGGAAAGGCAGAGGCATATCTGGTGGGTTGCCATAATAATAGGTGGTCCTGCTGGATTGAGAGGCACATACATTAAACTGGAGTTTATAATATCGATTGAAACAATTCCAACATGCTGTCATGTGCTCTGCCAACTTCCTGACCACATGCTGTACTCAGATATAAATTGCCATAAGTAAAGTCCATTCCAGATGTAATTTAGGATCTCAGTAGACCAATCATGTAATGCAGTCCAGTTGTTTTGGGCAATGCCGTTCTGCAGTAATGCATTAAGGCTCTGCTAATCCTCCTGCTTTGGCCAAATCCAATTTTGGGAAGCTAAATTCTTTGTACAATGCATTGATTAAAGAGACCAATATGAGGGTTTTGGGTTTTTTTAATGGAATATGTCATTTTTATTCATAATCATTCTGATTATTCTGTTTTGCTTCTTCCAGTACGTTTCTTCTCTTGCTCTCTGCAGGGTTGGTTTATTTTTTGCATACTAGTCTGTGTTACTCCAGCTCTCATTTTTTAGCTCTCATACCTAATTTTACATGTCTTGTTTAGGGCTTCTGTGTGTTTACAAAGAATGCTATGCAGATCTGAGCCTAAAGAGGAACAGTATCTTGGGATATTGGCACTGAAATGTCTCTCAGAAATTAGAAACTGCTAAAATTACTTTGACAGAGGACTTGCAGCTGCCCAGTGGAGTGTGTACAGATGGCCTTCATTCTACCTTGGTGCTTCAGGTTGACAGCCAACATGAGAGATGGTGATTTAGGGACAATTTCAGCTGTCTGCAGCCACACTGAATATTTAAAAGACCAATTAGAGCTTTGTGCACGCATGAAATGGGTTAAAATGCCCTTGAATTTTCATGTGTATCTTTGGATTTGCACCCTGTCCAGAACTCTGTAATGACCTGTTAGTGGACAGCAGTAGATACCAGAGCTCTGCGTTTGAATTTGGGAGGTTTGGATGGATGGAGCCCGTGGTTCCGCACTTTGGGCCTGATCCCTGGGTGGGCGTTCGCTTGGGAGTTGGACTCGATGATCCTGTGGGTCCCTTCCAACTCAGAATAACCTGTGAACCTGTGAACATGAGAGAGCTGATACAGGTTCAGAGTCTTTCCCAGGACAACAGAATGTCACGCCTGTGTGGGGTAGGTGATGGTGCAGTAAGTCCCGGTGCTTTGATACTCAGGGTGATCGTTGCATCATGGGCCAGCAGAGGAGCTTTCGGAAGAGGAAGATTTCATCCTGGTGCATTAAAGGGAAAAGTTTCACTTCAGCTCTAACGTCCAAAGTCTGTGAATGTGTGAACTCTGATTTCTTATGGTGAGTCTCTCAGTGGACCTTTTGATTTATTGCTCGTAAATAGTTACTTAGAGTTTGAGATGCGTTTGTTTTCCTTCTTTTACTCCTCTCCCCACACAGCCATATACAAAGAGGCAACCTGTTATTTGAATAACGGGTTTCTTTGCATCTGCATTTGTTTAAGTACATTGCCATGTTTTAGGTGTTTGTTTCACCTGACTGAATCAATTCTGATGCTTTCCTTTATTGCTCAAGATTTGAAAAATGACCCTTGGATTCATTTAAAAGGCAAGCAAACCATTTTGATTTGAAAACGGGGGAAAAAAAGAAAAAAGAAAGAAGTATTTGGTCTGAATGGCAAAGGAAACCTTTAAAAAAATCTAGGCTACCAAGGGAGTTAATTTTACAGAGCTGACAAAGTAATTACAATCAGTTTTTCACCCAAATTTACACAACTCCCATTGAAATTAGATGTAGAGCAGAACTGGTTTTGTCAATTTGTATGTTCATCTGGCAGAATAACACAAAACACCCCCCCTATTTACTCTTTAAAAATGTAGTCTCATGCACCCCAAATTAGACTGCTGAATGAAGTGGTGACAGTATCACACTTGGTGTTGATGTTTTTCAGTGATTATGGGTTTGAACGCTCTGCACCTCTGAAGTCAGAGTCAAGCAAATGCTTTGCTGACTTTTGGTTTAACCCAGAAGCACCTCCTGAGGATTGTGTGCTGGGGCAGGCATACACCAGAAGCACTGGGTAAGCTGATTTTTCATTCAACTGGCTTGATGAGACTTCCAGAGAGGGGGAGAATATTCCAACCAGTGGCCTCAAAAGTTGTTTGAAAGAAACTCATATTTCAGTATCTGAAGGGAACCTGCAACAGAGCTGGAGAGGGACTTTTTACAAGGATACATAGTGATAGGAAAAGAGGGATGACCATAAAATGAGGGAGAATAACTTGAGATTAGATGTTGGGCAGAAATTCTTTTCTGGGAGGGTGGTGGAATGCTGGCACAGGTTGCCCAGAAAACTTAGTGGGTCTCCCGTTCCTGGAAGTGTTGAAGGCCAGGTTGGATGGGCCTTTCAGCAACTTGGTCCTTCCCTCTGTCTGGGGGGTCGGAATTAGATGGTCTTTAAGATGGTCTTCCAACACAAATCAGTCTATGATTCTATGAAATGTAAATAAGGCAAACTGTAAACACTGGGAAATGCAGAAGTTGTGGCTGATTTAGAGCATGTGCAGAAGTTTCCTACAGACTAATGAAAAAGTTATTTTGCATGTTGGTCATAGTTCAAAAAGTAATCTGATCTAAAAGGGGGAGCTGTCTTGTTCACAGCATTTGCATTTTAAATAGGGGGGTTGTAACATTTTGTAGCCATTTTTACACTTCTGATAGGAATGTCCATTCAGAGCCTTTTCTTTGACTCATTGCTTGGGTTCAGGGCAATTTTCAGTTTGGACCCAATTAATTACTTTGAGGAGCTGGTAACATCTCACCGGATTTCCCAAGTCTCTCACTTCCCATAAGGGTTCGGAATTCTATGGAGCATAGATTCTTTTCCTGACCATATGGGATACTCAGAATCAAAGGAAAGCTATAGTAACTGTAAAAAATACCACATAGAATATATACTACAATGTATTCTGACGTCTGTGCTGAGAATAACTTGCAGCTGGCATCTCTTCTGGCTTATCATAACACCATCTCAGTCAGTTGTGAAGATGAGAACCAAATGATGAAATCTCCAATCTGGCAATAGAATCACGGGCCCTGTGTATATTTGCCTTACTGAGGAAAATTATGCCTTTGGGGTTTACGGCTGACAGCTGTGATATACAGAATGGGGATTCAAAAGAGTGAAATATGACTCTGATTTTAAAGGACGTTTAAAAATCACCTACCTATGTGAAACTGATCTGTAAATAATTACTGTGTACATCCAAGTATTTCATTATTAGCTCTTGAAAAGTGTTAGTACTTTTATACTGTTATATTAAATAAATGTTCTAAGAAATTAATAGATTTGGGAGCAACAGTTAAGCAATTAGTGCAGAAAAGGTTTGGTCTAATTTCTTCCTGATCTCTGGGGTTCGAACCAAGACCTCTAGAGCAACAAGGACAAATGCTAGGAAAAGAGATGCCAGAGAGGAGAGCAAACTATCCTACTCCAGGCATGTTTCTATGTTTGAAAAGACAGACTCAGGCTGATGATATCAGAACAAGAGGACATGGCCTTAAGCTGTGCCAGGGGAGGTTTAGACTGGATGTCAGGAAGAGGTTTTTCCCAGAGAGAGTGATCCCTCATTGGAATGGTCTGCCCAGGGAGGTGGTGGAGTCGCCATCCCTGGAGGTATTTAAGGTCAGACTGGATGAGGAGCTCAGTGACATGGTCTGGATGGTGGGAGGCTTGGATGGATGGAGCTTGGTGCCCGTGGTTCCACACTTGTGGGCCTGATCCCTGGGTGGGCGTTCGCTTGGGAGTTGGACTCGATGATCCTGTGGGTCCCTTCCAACTCAGAATAACCTGTGAACTGCTCACTGTTTTTACAGGTACAGGAAAGTCGTTTCCAATGTGTGTGAAGGTGGAGTAGACCTGCAGCAGAACATAGCACAGCGTATGTGTCCATTGATTGCTCCCAAGGGCCTTCAGATCAGCATCAGAGAAGAAAGCCTGGCTGTTAGACCTGGGGAGGACATCACTTTCATAGTCAGACAAGAGCAGGTAGTAATAAACGTTTGCTTTATGAAAGTTTAATCACCACTTTTAGCGTTAATTTCAGTACTACCTATTTTGCTGCTGAATGAAGATTAATTTGTGCTTGAGAAAATGATTAGTGGCTTTCTAAATGCCAAAACTTCTATTTTCAAGTAAATCAGACAAGCCAGTATACTCAGTGAATCTCCAAGTTCTACACACAAGACAGGATTTGTCTCCTCAGCAGCAAAGACAATGGCTTCTTGGAAAATCAAAGCAACTGGATTACCAAAGTCTCCTTGGACTGAAAATCTCAACTGCTGTATCAGAGAAGAACAGAAATGCAGAGAACATTTAATATTTGGGATTAAGTGTTTTTGAGAATCGACCTTTCAGAAAAGAGTGAGGCAGAGCTTTACAGAAATCAACAAACAGCACAGCATATTTTTTATATATTAATTGTGTTCCCAAAGATAGGTTGGGTTTTTTTTTTCTGTTTATTAAGAGAGACAATATCCTACGGCCCTGACCAACAGCAACGAGTCACTTTTGGATGAATTGTTTGCCATGGGTGTGTTTCCTCATGCTTGTTTTTTAGCCCTAGGCTACAATTGCAGTGCTCAGGTTACCAGAGGATTGTACATCCTGGCTAACTCCACAGATTTGCAAGAACATGAAGAAAGTTCACACATTTTGGCAAACCTGTGCAACATAAATCGAGCACTTGGGATTTATTTCTGTAATGGAATCAAGGGGGCTACGTGCAGAACTGGTTAATGCTTCTCAAGCTCTGTGTCCCAAGACATGCAGTGCCCCAACAGTTTGTGTGGCAAGTTCTGCTGCCTTCTCTTTTTAGAATTTGTTTGGAAATGTTTATTGTAAGCCCAGAGCATTTGGTTGCAATTTGGGATCTAATGATTTTGATGGGCAGTTTGACTTTTTTTCCTACTGAAGCTTTCATGAATCTCTGTGGCAATATGAAAAAACATTTAAAAATATTCACAAATCTTCAGAAGGATCTTGAAGAGAATCCCATGCTGTGTTTTCTGGGGAAGTTTTTGCTCTGTACATCAAAGAGGAAGGCAGAGTTAGAAGAAATGTAGCAGTTTGGTGCCCTCTATGGCTAACAATAATATTTAAACTCAAATATCCTGAGCATTGCTTAGGATTTAATCTCTATGACAAAGTCTAATGAGGATTCACAAGAATTACTGAGTTTAAGGAACAGCTCTACTACAGTAAACCAAAATATACCAATTTGTCTAATGAACAAAATTAATTTACTCATTTTTGTGCAGGCTTTTAAGGTCCTTTATGTGTCTTGAAATATGGTGCTTAGGTATTTGATAATCCCACAGGTTCCTTATTATGGGTATTCTTTTACATTTTAAGCACTATTCTGTCATCTGATAAAACATGGAAGAAAATCAACCACACTGCAAAATAATAAAAGGAGGAAATAATAGCATGTTTCTCTTCCTTCTGTAATGCCAGGGGACATAAGTTCTAGGCATGGCACCTACTTTGATTTTCACAGAATCATAGCATCACAGGCTGCCAGGTTGGCAGGGACTTCAAGGATTATCTGGTTCAACCTGTCTTGGCAAAAGTACAGTCTAGTCAAAGTGGCCATAACCTGTCCTGCTGGATCTTAAAATTGTCCAACCGTGGAGAATCCACCAGTTTCCCGGGAAGATTATTCCAATGACTGATTTATTGAAAAAAAAATTATACTAGTGCTGCCTCTTGGAATTAAATTTTGGAATAAATCTATTTCAAAAAAAGACTTTCGGAGAAGCGATTTTTGAACACTTTGATTTGCATCAGTCCTTTTCTGCTCTGATGGCTTTCATGTCACTTGAGCAGCATATGGATGTGTGCAGTGAGATTTTTTTTAAAATTAATACTCTGTTTTCACGAAACAGAGGCTTTTTTACAAAGCCTGGCTCTGCAGCCTGTCTTAATTGCATTACTTTGATGGCCATGTACTATCGCAAGCAAGCAGGAGCATAAATACTGCTGGAGATCAAGGAAGCAGGGCAGCTCACCAAGGCAGTGCTGCCAGTAGTGTGGAGAAAGTATTACTGCTCACAGCTAAAATGAATTTTCCTTTGGCTGCATCCAAATCACCAGTCCATGCAGCACAAACCTGATTTCTCTTCAGAGCAGCCACACATGACAACATGAGTGATGGGCATGTTTGTCCCTTGAAAGTATTATCAGTCTTGCAGATCTTCAGGCCTGAGTTTGGCAGGACAGTGTCATTTAAAGGGGCACTTAAGAGAAGCGCAATGAGTCATAAATTCAGTGAGATGTTTGATATGGCAGAATTATTTGGCTGGATTTTTAAGCCCTTTATGGAACTCAGCTCAGTAATCTGCTTATTAAGATTGCATGTAATTTTGCACTGGAGCCTGTTATTTCTAGGCATGCTGGTGGCTCAGTATAATACTGTACAACTCTGTGTGAAGATCCCAGCTTGGATCTTAAAGGCCTTGTGGTTGACATTCAGAGGGTGTGGTTAGGAGGTGGTGTGAAGAATGTTTAAGCCAATTAATTTTAATTTTAAATTAGAAAGACTACTTTCTAACTTGTAATTTGCTTAGAGTAGGCTGGATGAGGCAATTAGTGCCATGGTCTAGACAGTGGATTGGTGTTGGGTTACAGGTTGGACTCGATGATCTCCAAGGTCTCTTCCAACCTTGCTAATACTGTGATACTGTAAAATAACAATTTTCAGTTGCTTGCAGTCATATGAACATCACCTCAGAACTCGAGCCTACCCTCCATCATTGTGTTAGTTAATGTCCAGGTGGATTAAGAAGGGAGTGATGCTTTTCTGTGCCGTGCAACTTGGTTACTGGTCTGGGGTGTCTAATTTTAAGGGGGCACTTTACTGTAGAAATTTGATATCATCTCTATGAATGCACACAGCATCTGTTACACTAAGATCATTGCCATGGGTGAGGTGGTTTTACTTCTGCTGTCGTAATTGAGTCTAAATGTCTGGCTGGGGCTGAAAATGCTGTTGTGATTCATGGTTAAAAACATGTGTCCTGGATATTTTGCCTTCTGGGCCATTTAAAATTGTTTTGATGTGTGTACTTTCTGTTTAGGGTGATGTGCTGAGTACCAAATACCAGGTGGATCTTGGAGATGGCTTTAAGGCGATATACGTGAACCTTACGATGACTGGAGAGCCCATCCGTCACCGCTATGAGAACCCTGGGATTTACCGGGTGTCTGTGAAGGCTGAGAACGTGGCTGGGCATGATGAGGCTGTGGTGTTTGTCCAAGTCAACGGTAAATCAGCTCTTTGCTTTTCTTGCTTTTACCACCACTGTGTAAAAAAACTCATGACAGCTATGAGAAAGTAACAAGTCACATTAGGAAAAAAAGCATATTTTTTCGACACCCTCATGCAGCCTTGCAGTGTTGTATGTTTTTACATACAACTTGTCAACCTAATGTAACAGGAGGTCAGAATTAGCTTTGTTTGGATTTGGCAGAAGATTGGTTTATTAATCTTTTGAATAACAAGCATGCCTCGGTTCAAATCTCAGGTTTTATCCATCTTCCTGATTCAAGACCCCGTTGGCAGCCTCAGCAGCTAAAATTTAAACACTTTAAGCCGTATCTTTTTAAAGCTTCTAGGTGCAGTGAGTGAACAGATGTGTTGAGAAACATATGAGCTTTTGTATGATTTTTTGCAAATAGTAAAAATCCAAGTTTCCAGATTTTAGTCAGTTAATTGTCACAGACTTTTAAATGGTGCTTGGATACAACCTCACATTGGCAGGCAGTATTGCTTGATTTAGCCTTGTCTCCCTCTCCTTAATTAAGACCTTAAAACTCCAATCAAACAACTGTAAAATAAAGAATAGGGAATATCATGCACCATTGCAAGCGTAACGCACCTCAGTCATCTCAGAGGTGAAATGGAGAGGGAAACTCATAACTAGAACTGAATTTTCCTCTTCCTTTGAGACATTGCCTGCTTTCAGTTGTGTCAAAAATTCAGAAACGAGTAACATCAAAAGAAAAGACCCTCATCTTGCATTCTCCAGGTGTCTGTTCCCCTTCTGTTGTGAGTGGTGTGTCTTCCATCCTAATCCCAAAGCAATGGAAATCACTGGAGCCATTTACAAGGACGTGCACAGATCCGTGTGCTTTATGTCAGCCTGTCTAGTGGCTTCTGTTATTTATGTGTTTGGCTGGTCAGCCTCCTTGAGCCCAGTTTCCAGTTTTGATTAGCAGGTGGAGCCCAAACCATTCATGCTGATGGTCAGTCTCCTATTAAAATCAAACAGGAAGGATCACAATCGAATTTTGCACCTCAGTTTCATTATCTGTCATTATGTTGTGTTTATTTTTTAAATCATTTGGCAACTCCAAAGAGCTCAAGTAAATTACTTATGTCTTCACTGTTACTTTCAGGTCTTGAGAGGTAGATTAGATAGAGAATCAGTGGATTTTCAAATGGGAGAAGCCGGAGTTATTTTACACAAGTAAAGGACTGGTGCCTTGAGGGGACTTTGGTGGGAGTTGGACTTGATGATCCTGTGGGTCCCTTCCAACTCAGAATAACCTGTGAAGGCAGCAGAGAACTGAGGCAGGTGTGATCCCTTCCTGAGCTTGTCCAGGGACCAGAAGACTCATGGAAGTGTCTTACTCAGCCTGCTTGAATAAAAGCTTTCCTTGTGATTTGCTCTGTTTAATTTTTTAGGGAAATTACAAAATTTGAGGAAATTAGTTGGCACTAATTAAACTGCAATTTCTACATTCTTGTGAAACACTAATAGCCATCAAGGGACATTTTTCACTGTGGAACACCATGAAAGCAGAAATGTCCATGGAGTCCTGCTTTCACTCTGTCTCTGGCTGATGTATCATGCCCAGGGAATTTTTTCAGAGGCAAATGGGAAAGGGAATATTTTTTGCCTCAGAATTCTATTGCTATGGGATGCTCTGTAATTGCAGGACAACTCTGTGAATTTTGGCCTTTCATCCAAATCACGCTTTTTGATCCAGATTACAAAATCTCCAACTTTCTAATGAACTGTAAGAGAAATGAGAGCAAGTCTGATGGCACAAAAGTGAAGAAGAGCTGCATATGTTACTACATACGCTGCATACATTTTATTGCCCATGAAACCATGATCTCTATAATGAGTGAATAATCAAGGAACTTTGAAAGCTTTGTTGAAATTATAACTTTATTAAATAGAAATCACGTAAGTCAACTCTAGTCCTAATGTTACAGACTTGAGGGTGCAATGAAATGGAATGGAATTGTTTGAAGGACTCACAATAATTATTCTCAACTCTAATATATATATAAAAAAAGCTTGAAATAGCAGTTATCACTCAAATTCTAAACAACTTACCTTCTAAAATTTTTGGAAAAGAAAGTAACTTTCTCCTATGTCTCAAAATGATCACTTTCGTCTGGGAAAATGCAAAATTGTGGGAAAATCAAAACAGCTGTGAAGCAGTGCACCACTAATAAACACGACACTTAAACACAGATAACATGAGGCATTTCTTTTATACAAATAATAATGTTTACAGCCTTCACAGACAGAAGTTCAGAAAGGAATAAACTCAACTCTAAGGCACATTTTGGAGTGCAGAGGTTGTATATTTTGATTTGCAAATAAGTGTTCCCCTGATGAACGCATCTATTTCAAAGCACGAATTAATGAGAGTTTGTGTGTCATGTGAGCCTAACAGCTGATTTTTTATAATGAAAACAAATAGTCAGCAGCATTCTTTCTCAGTTTTCTGCTTTTCCCTTAGCAATTTCAGATTTGTTAGATTTCTATTCATTTGATCTCTTGTTGCTTAAAAAAAATGCTGAGATTGCCTTTTCTACTTTTTTTAACTGGAGTATTTGCTCGTGTGTTCTAGAATTGGAAATGCACAGCAAAAAAGGGCATCAAAAAAGAAGTTCATCTTGATGATCTATCTCATTGCTTTAAGATGTTGTTTCTGGGATTTTGGGGTGATTGGGGGGGGTATTTTTTGGTTGAAATGAGGTCCTTCCCATTATGTCCGTTGCTTTCAAAAGCAATGGAGGGAGAAATAAAATCAGGGCCTTGAGGTGTGCAGGTGAGAGGCTCTGGGGGAAAGAGGCATGAATAAATTGATGAATTCTTGTTCAATGATATTTTGGGAACTTTGTTCAGCTCCACTCCAGGCTTTAAATTTAGAAGTTGTTCCAGTCATTGGGAGAAACCAGGAGGTGAACCTGACAGCCATCATACTGCCTAAGAACCCTAATTTGACAGTTTTCTACTGGTGGATAGGAAACAATCTTCAGGTACACAAATGGTTTTGACTGAGATTATTTTCAATCTCTTTCCAATCAAGCTTGTCCCTTTCTTTCAATTTCTAAACCATTTGCTTTTTCTGGGGGAGCAACAATTTGTTCTATTTCATTACCTTTGGAAAAAAAGAAATTACAGAGGAGGATGGATTTGGGATTGTAACATTGGTGAATGATGGAACTTGGAGTTATGCACTTCCAAGTTGATAATGTGAGGACTGTAAATTAAGGTGCTGCACAGAAATATATAAATATTCCTTGTATAGTTAAATATGTATTTTCTGGGAGTCTAAAATAAACTGCCATATAAAAAGTAAGAGGGATATCTTAAAGGATATCAAACCATTCAGAGCACTCAAACAATCTAGTGATATTCATTTGGGGATCAAAATCTAGATTAACATGTCCTAGAGCAACAAATATCCAGGTATTTAATTGGGAATATTTATTGTCTAGCCAGGTTAATTTCTTTCAAGGTAATTTTTTCAATAAGTAAAATCTTTTCTTTGCAAGGCAGAGGAATACTTCCAATAAGGGCAGTGAACTTTATTCTTGTAAATGTGCTGTCTGCCATAATCCCAATCTGTATCTGTGCATCATTATTGACTTTGCCATCGCTAGAACAGGCACTGGAAACCTGGTACTCCAGTGATTATTCTAAAAGAAATACTGTTTGTGCCATCTGGCTGGAAATTCTGCTTATGCAGGATCCATTTAGGGAAAGAACCATCCTGTGTTTAAAATTGTAATTGTAAAATTTGATAAAATAGTGATTGATTGCAAATTGATGATAATTTTAATGACAGTCCCTTCAGACACTGTGATTCTTGCTAAAATTCTCTTTTCAACTTTTCCTTGTTTTTCAAAGCCACTGCTCACACTGGAGAGTTTCCTGGTGACCAAGTTTGCTGATACAGGTGATGTCAGAGTCACAGTGCAAGTTTCCTGTGGGAGCTCCATGCTCCAGGACTCAAAAGTTGTCCATGTTTTTGGTGAGACAGCCTTTTTCATTTCTTTGTTTCATATGTACTCGTTATTCTACCTCTTAAATCAGCCCTGGTACAACTGAATCTGATGTAAAATTATATCTAATGCCACATTTCGTTCTTAAAATTACAGGGATGAACTGTCACTAGGAAGGGTTTAATCTGAAAAATTCTGTTTGCTTGGCTTGTTTTAAATGTTCCTGTGTTTTCCTGATGCTCTATGTTGCAATAGTGTTGAAGTAGGCATTTTGGCTTAAGACTGAATATTAAATACCTCTGGAAAAAAAGGCAAATCTGGTTGTGTGGATGCTCCCAGCATTGAGAAGAATGTCAAATCTTTTATCACAACATGTTTATCTGAGAGTTTGGATCAAGTATAGCTCTGCTGTAATAATTGAATAACCCTTCAGCTCTTGTTCCACGATGTGCCTGGGTGTGTTTTTGTGTCTTATAATGTGGTGACAAGGCATAATATATGGGGGAAAATAAGGTATAAAAGCTTCTTTTTTCTGCAGAGCTAAAAGCCTTCAGACATTATGCAATACAAAATATGATACATCTCTGTTGTCTGAAGAAGATTCTGTTATTTTTGCTTTTAGTATACTTATTAAAGTAATGTTAAAAACCACACTTAGGAAAAATGGAGCTTTTGTGAGCCTTTTTCTTTTCTAAGATAAATGGAATTAACTTTTATGCTACCGCTTATA
>WEKX01026311.1:314714-345223 GCA_013390025.1 Pitta sordida
AGCCTTTTTCGTGATCTTTGGAAGTATAATTCTCTTAGTGTGACTACACCAATCCTTTGGCTTTCCAGCACTCCTTTTGCTCTTACAGTTGGCCAGTCTTGATACCACGGAAGGACTGGCCATGAGGGGAAGAAAGGAACTTTTGGAAAAGAAAGCCACATTACAATATAATTCTGTTGGAAGTATTTGGGGAGAAAGGTTTGAATTGTTCATTCTGAAGGATCTCTATGTCTGCCTTGCACTGAGTTCCCCAGGTGTTCACCACCAGATAGGGACGATTTTAGAGACTATTTTTCCGAGGATCAATCCATTCCTAATATTTCAGATATTTTTTACAATATCCAGAGAAATGTGGTGGATGTACCTTGGTTTTATTTTTTTCAAAGACAGCATTTGCCATATCATTTGTGTTCTTATTTTCATACCTAACTTATGGAGTTTGTGAGGTATTCATACAGGAAAATGTAATGAGCACACCTCCACCCCTTTCGGATTCAGTAAGAATGAAATCCCTTGGGCTTTCTCATTTTAAATAAAATAAACCCTCCACTTCTGTGTGACTTATCGACTTAAGGGAAAATTACTGGGAACACCGTGACCCCAGAGCATGCATGCAAATCTGCTTTGTTTGTTTGTTTTTCTTCCTGCTTTTTAATCTTTAGGCCCAAGTTTGATGATGTTGATGAAAACACAGAAAGAAATGAGAGAGAGCAGTGGGGGGGGTCCTAGATACTGCAGTGCAAAAAAATACTAAATGTAGATTTTCAGATTTTAGTTGGACTAAACCCTTTTCACAGCAAAAAAGAAAATGTTTCTTGTTGTTTTTCTAGATAATTTTCACGTTCTTCCTCTGAAGTTTACTAAGCACCTGGACATGTACAACCCCGACATACCGGAGTGGAGGGAAGACATAGGGCGGGTAGTAACTCGACTTCTTGCAAAGGTGCTCATCCAGATTGCTCGTAAAATGTTCCCTCACCAGTCGTAAAGCTTTGAAGGTTAAGTTAATCCCTTCTCATTTTAGGAAAAAAAGGAGGCAGAGCAAAACAATAAAGTGAACCTCATGAGCCGCATTTCAAGCAAGTTTGAGCCTGGTGTCACTTTTATGGGCAGGCCATTGATGATATTTTAACGTGGACAGTTTGGGTCTAACACAGCCTAATTGGCAATTAATGCTCAGTATTGCTCTCTGGGATTAGGGACAGACACGTTGGCAAATACTGCTGGCTCCAAAACAGGAAGAGTAGCTTAAATGTGATAGATTTAGAAGCTAGGCAAAGGATGCTGTGGAACAAAAGGCATTGTTTAAAAACAAAGCAGAAAGAAAGGATTTATTATGCTGGTTGTGTAACTGTGAAAATTACATACAATATGTAGGCACACAGTTTGTACGGCTGATTTTTTAGATCATATTCACAAAAGAAATGTGGGTTGGGAGCAGCTGAATCCTGTAGGTTAAATAAAATAAAGAGTTATGCAGTAGTACTGTGAGCTAAGTAAAGAGCACCTCATGAAAACTTTGAGCTCAACAGCTCAACCCTGCCAGGAACTGAGAGTGCACACATTGGCTTTTATGGAGGCAGTAGCATCAAGGTACATTTTGATATTGTTTTTAAAATATTTGTATTTTAAATCACTTTACTTTGCCTGGATAGGCAGTAGTGCATATTGGGGTCTAAAGTTTTGACTGTACAGTTTCCTGCCTTTTTTTATATCCTTATATCAAACACAAAATTAAAGTAATTTCCATCTTTTATCAACTTAAACTCATTCCATAACCAGTGCCAGTCGAAAAAATATTTTATTCCCTTATAAAATAACCCTTACATTTTAATAATTTCTAAAACGTTTGCCAAAGTATTGGACTTCCAGAATCTGTCTGAGGAAGGCTATGACAAGGGTGTCGTCATTAGAATTGTGGCACTGTGTTATACAGCACGTTGAGGAAATTTGAGACAAAAAGCCACATTTGCACAAACTATTTTGAAAAGTGATGCATTTGATTTTGAGTGGGTAAATGAAGGTATTCATTACAATTTCAGGAACTGAACCTAGGTGCTTCTAGTCTCATATTGGAACATATCATGAAACACACCTGGAAAAGTAACCTTTCTAAGCTAAACTTAGAAGCCTTTAGCTGCAATGAATATGCCCTTCCAAGCCTACCCTATGTCTGAATGACCCACAAATGATCCTAAATCACTTAGGATTTTTTTTATCTTACTCTAGAAATGTCCAGCCATTGCAAAGCTTTGATAAAACCTGCACAACTCTTCATTTTGCTCCTTTTCTTGATGCCACCAAATTGCTTTAATGTGATAACAAGACACAGCTCTTCCAATCTTCAAATAGCAACTCACATTTCAGTACATTTATCATTGGGTTGGTACATGCTTTAGCTTCTAGTGGAAGCACCTGTAAATATTAAGGATCTTGCACCAAAGTCTAAAAGGCACATGTGGAGTTACTCATGTATTTTATATGAAACACGGAGCGTGGTCTCCTGCAACTTCCCAAATGCCTTTGTTGTCTTCCCAGGAAACCAATATACCTGAAGAAGCACTCATGACTGTTGTGAAACCTGGTCTGCCCACAGCTGCTGACCTTCATGTGCTGCTACCAGGAAACCAACCGAAAAAGAAGAGAAGTGTAACGAGTGATAAGGTAAACAGAGCAATGCACGTCAGTTTAGAACAACTTTAATCTTTTTTTTGCAGTAAATATCTGTACTCTCATTGTCTTCATACAAAGTTAAGGGGTGTTTAGACAGAAACAGCAGTGATCCATCTCATTCTGTGAAGGTCTGGTGAAGCAAAGAGCGTGTTTAGATCACCAATACTGTATGTCTAAAGAGGGATGAACATCTCTGCACTGCCTTCAGAAGCAAATTCGATTTCAAATCGAAGAAGAAGCAGAACTTTAGTGACTGACCCATAGTGTAAAGCAAGTATCAAATGTCCTTTTCAATTGGCAAGAAACAAATACAGTGAACATGGGAAAGAAAATCAGACATGGTTTTCTCCCTACTTATTTCGCAACCATGTCTCTTTAATCATAAAAAAATCTCACGCCATTTGAAAACCAGGAGGCTGCTTGGCCCTTAGAATTTATTTATTATTCATCCTTTTGCTACGATAGAGAAGGAAGAGATTCCAGCTCTTTGCCGGTGTCATGCAGTTCCAGACCTGCCAGTTAAAAAGAATCAGTGTAAGGTGTCATTATTTTTGAAGGGCATCTTCAATTTTCAGAGACAAGGTCACAACATCCAAAGAGCTGGAGAAACAGGTAACACGAAGTTCCTTGTATTAACAGAAAACTAGCAGATAGTGTTTGAAATTGAAGAGATAGACTTTGGAAGGTCCAAACGAGTATGTTGAAGTCGTCCAAGTACTTGAACAGGTGTCCACAGACTTCAGTGAGAGTGCACAGAGCTTACTGCTCTTTTGACTGTCCCAACCCCTTGTTGTTCTACCCTGTAATCACAGTGAAAAATCCTACGAGTCTCAACCGCTGATTATGTTGCAGGAAATAGCTAATTTTAACAGGTTATTTCTTTTCTAGGGAGCCATTCATGAAGTAAGGCTTTCAGCCAGAAAAATAATAGTTCTTCAAAATTATTTTCAACTTTCCATTTCTTGAGGAATTGAGGTGCAGCTTCTAGAGGAAATTCTTTATTCTGAACACATGTGGAATGGGCATCTTAAATAATTTAAGGAAACTAATGGTGATATGTAGATTCTTTAGTTGTAGAAACATTTTAGTTGAGTGTGAAGTGTTTATACATATCAGATCCCTTGAAATCTCAACTTCTATATTAGTGCTGTGCTTCAAGGCAGCTTATAGAATAAAATAAATTATAATCAATGCTCTCTCAAGATTTTTCTCATGTTTGTATGTGAAACATCAGGTGATCTGCTCCAGAGCATGAAGAAGAACAATCAGGTGTTACAAATGATTTGGAAAAACTGTCCAGTGGGGGTAGAGGGATATTACAGTAGTTTAACAGGGTTTTGTAATGAGTAGTCCTCTGGCAAGACCTTGTAAAGGTTTTTTTGAAACTAGAGAGCACTGAGAGGGGAAAGTAAGTGTATAATCTGGAGAATAGATGTACATTTCTGACATTGTTAAAATGAACCAGGTCAAGCCCATGGTGGCTGGGGTTGGAGCAGGAACAAGGGAGACAGGAGCAGTTACAGAGACCTGTGCTATTCAATGATAAAAAGTCAAGTGCAAGAGTATCACATTTTGACACCAGCTGTTTTATAGAGCACATTCCTGTAGTTCCAGTCTTCTGGTGCCAGCTGCCGACTTTCGTTTTTTATAATATTGCTAATGGACAATGCCATTGATATGTGCATATAAATATGTTGATTTAGACTTAAATGGCACAATTATGTTGTAGCAGAATCTATTGTGACTCGAGAAATACCCTGAAATAATACCCTTGTCGCAGCATTTTGAGAACTCATAGATACAGAATGTTTTCTGCACATTTGAAGGAAGTGTCCCTGAAATCCTTAAATTAGTTATGAGATCTCTTCCCCCTAAAGAGAACCTATTTGTTCCTGGCTGAAAAACCTTCTAGATCAGAGAATACTGCATTATCTCAGAAAGGCTGGAAAAGGCAGTAATTTTTGATCAAGCAGAGAAAACCTTCTCGATGGATCTTTTACCGGTGTTTTACATGGAGTGTTGGGATGTGATGCTGCTTATTAAGTTAGTCATCTAGAACAGGAGTCATTACTGATAAAAGTAGCCATCAGTAACAAGGATGATGAGTGAGCTGTCAGTGAAGTAATAGGATGCCTTTGAAAAAAATTCTGAAATTTGGTTCATTCTGACAAAAGCCCTTTTTGTTTCAAATTTATGCATGGAGGAATAAAAGCTGCCTGATTTAACCTGCTTTCAAGAACATAGCACTTTCAGAAGTATTCAGTTCTAATCACTGACTCTAGAGCAGACTTGGCTGCTTAATCTATGCACATTTATTACGTGTCTAATGTCAGATGGGATAAGCCCAGCTGAAAGAGTCAATTAAAGTCCAATTAAACTGTAAACTTGAAGGTAGTGGCTTTGGGGACGGTTTGAGACTGTCCAGACACACTACATGAAAATTCCCATTGAGCTGCTTCGGGGAAAAGGGAAAGTCAGAACCCCAGATGAGAGGGTAAGAACTGGAATAGTGTCATTATTTTTGCATCCTTCTGCATTCTTACAATGCAGGGGCCATTGTGTTCACATGTTGAAATATTATCATTGGAAAGGATGTAGAAAAAGAAGATGGAAAATTGAAATGCTGGTATAAGATCCTTAACTTGTAAAGTCTAGAGAGAAGCTCCAAACACTGTGAACCTTTGTCTGGATTCACGTGAGATTCAGGTTTTTGACATGTGGAGGTACAGACCTGTGTGGGAACCCAGAGGTGGGGAGAGAAATAATGAACAAATATTAGTCCCTTAAACGAAAAGCAAAACATATATTGTGTTCCTAAAGCACCTGCCAGGAGAATCTGAGGTATCCGAAGTTAGGGAGCTCAGTAATTTCATTAACCGACTGTAAATGGGATTAACCTCAACTGGTGGTCCTTCTTGCACTGTACACCATGAAGATATGATTGACACAAAGCAACTATTTCATTGGTCCCAACATCCCTTTTAAGCTGCTGACCAGTATAGTTGTAATATCCCTTCTCTTTTCAGACTTCAGGAGACAAGATAAACCCACATCTCACATCTCCCTTTTGTTGAGTCATTGGGGTGGCTTCAGAAGTTAGATATTCCTCAGTAAGAATGAGGATATTTGGACTTTTGTATAGTCTCTGTCCATAACATGAGAGAGGCTATGGGGATTTCTGTTACACTGCAAAGGCTTGTCAAAGATGAGCATCATAATTGATAGTATCATAAAAGGAGTTACTTGTGAAGGTTTCATGGATATAAGGCATATTTCCAATTTGGCATCCTCTGGGAAGTCATACCCCAAATTATAAGGCATAGAATATAAAAGTGGCTTTGATCTTTTAGAAAATTGCCCGTGTTGAAGACACAAGTGAGGAGAAGGGATAATTCAGATAATTTGTCATCTGAGGTTAGGAGATGATGGTATATGTCATGGTTCTGCTCCATAAAAATATGAGAGACCATATTTTACTATGTTCCATCCACTAGAGGAAAATGGGAGGAATGCTGAATTTTTTCCACATCAATGGATGCATGTATTTCTGTAGAGTATTGTTCAAAATTAGATATAAATGGAATTCATGCCATTATAGGTATGGAGATAAGGTAAATTACGACATGCAGTTCATTATTAAATAGCAGTTACTTTTCATAGCCAGAAATCCAAAATGACATCACAGGTTTTTTTCTGGGAGGTTAGAAGAATGGAGAGTTTTTAATACGGATTATGCATTGTGTGAGTTATGACTGTCACATGCGGGGTATGTAAAGACTTTGGTAATCAGAACGAAAGATTTGGATATAAAATTTTGACATTTTCAGCTTTTACGTCTTGTGGAGTGTTGCATGATTTTTAAATAAGGAATTTGTTTAAGATTTCAGCTCATCATCGATTTCTGAGTTTCTCACCATTTAATGAACCCGAGGTTTTCCTTTTTGGATCATCGAGTGCCTCAAAGTGGAACAGAGCACAAGGCATCTGACATTCTCTCTGTTGTATTTTCAGAGAATAGCAGCTATAAAGCAGGCCCTGAATGCACACAACATCAGTTTCTTCCTGAGGGGAGGATACTGGGTCTTAGTGACTTTAGCTGACTCCAGCTCAGGTAAATATATGAACAAAGCTCCCAACAAACCAACTTTTGGATGCCTGTTTGTATTCTGAGAAGTTCAGAAGAATATCTTTGTATCAATATGTATGTTTTCATATAACACTATGTATATACTAATGTGAAGTTGGCTCTCGTGTCTCCACATGGCTAATCCTGTCCTGAGATAAATTAGGGTTTTTCTCAGTCTAAACCAGATTGAACCAGGACTTTTATAGATGCATTTCCTGCCTCTCTGGGTTCACTGTGTTGATGGAAACTGATTGAATAGATTATGTGTGCGTACATGTGGTTGTTCTTTAAATTTCCAGAAAGTTTTAACCAGAAAATTCAGCTTTGACTTGAATCTTTTATTAGAATGTCCTGTAATTTCTTGTGTATTATCTCCGGTAATAAATCCTTCTTATTTCAGTGTGCTGTGGGAGAACAGCTTTAGCTGGCCACAATCAATTTATGGAAATGCTAGTTTGTTATTTTTATCTGTAAAAGACAAGGCTCTTTCATCTTAGAGCTGTGCTACAGTCTCACTGTGGTACCTTGTCTGCTTTAAAGGGCTGCCATTCGTTAGTCACCACAAAAGGCTGGCATTGAAAGAAGACCATGTTCATCCCAGCCTTTACCAATGCGTGACCTTGATGAGCTCATTTGTTGTTCAGAGCCTCAGTTTCTCCATCTGTGAAATGAATACAACCCTCTTTTTGCAAGAAATGGACTTGGGGTGTGTGAACATTTACTAGGAAAACTTTAGATTCCCAGAAAATAAAACAACCGCTAAGTATGCAAATAATTAAATCTCCAGGGCCTTGGGTTTTGTTGTTGGTTGTTTGGGGTTTTTTGATTGCTCCTCTGTCCTTCAGTCACAAGTCACTAATTAATTCTGCGTTTTTGTCTTTTGGAAGAAGTCACGGAGGGGAAAAAAAAAAAAAGGAGGTTGCAGAAATGACAAATCTTTTTGACTCGACAATTAAATAGAAAAGAAGGCTCAATAATGTGACTGGTGTGAAAGGGAACATGCTATACTGTGCTTTTATTTTGTGTTTCAGACTCTCAGAGGATTGGAGGAGGCAGTGGCTACTGGGCTATTGTGGTTCTCTTTGTTATCTGTCTAGTTGCAGTCGGGGCTTTCATCCTCTACAAGTTCAAAAGGCAAGTAAGCCTTAATTAACATACACAGTGTAATAATTAGATTTTCCTACAGATTAGCGAAGCAGAGTTGGTTATTTGAAAGGAACATTTCTTGAAGAATTGCAAGAAATACATCATTTTGAAAATGATGGGGTTTGGAACTTTCCAGACATCAAGGTACTGCCCTGGTTCTTGTTTCACAAACTGTGTTCCAAGATAAATATCAACAATATGGGAACTATGGAGAGTTTGTTCAGTTTGTATAAATAATATCAAGCAGAATCAGAGCTGAATTAAAATATTATTCCTGATTAATTCCCTTCTCATTACTCCTAACACTTATGAATAAACTAAAGCTATCAGGACAAGGAGTGCATCTGCAATGCTGATTTGCTTAAAAAGTAGTTTTATCAAAGCACTTAATGCCCTGGGGGTTCTTTCTTTGCACACATTAAATTTTAATTGCTGAGGCAATGCCATGGAGAATGACTGACAGAAAGAGATTAGTGTTAATTTGACTCTGGAGTGTGTGGAGGGAAGAAATATTTCTGGAGTGGCCTTTATGTGAGGCATATCCTCAGAAGTCGAGCCATGCCAACCTTAGACACTCCAATATATCTTTACTCTGCACTTGATTTTATTCAGAGCTGCTGGAGTGCTGTGCAATTTCAATAATTTGGTTTTGTTCATGGGACTGTTATCATTGGCTCTCCTCTTGGTATTTCCCTGTCTGTGTGGTATTCAGATCCTGGTGGGTTCGATACTGGAAACAAGCCTTCCTCTTCATCATCGAGTGAAGATTGGCACTGACTTACCTCATTTTTTTAAAGATAAAGCTTTAGTTGAAATAAACATAAGTTTACAGAGGTAGCATTAAGTTTGTGATAGCAGTAAGTGTAGCTAGAATTTAAGGAAGAGTTTGTTTGGCTAAAGAATTTTTGTGTCATTAGAGAAAAGCCCCTTTTGTTCAAGAATCTCTTGATTTTCTCACTGCAGCACCTAAGTTTCTTACAGTTCACAGTGACTGATTGCTCTAAAGGACAAAGCACAGGATGCTGTATCAGACCACAACAGAATAAAAATCTGTTTTGCTATTTTAGGTGCCTGCAGCAAGGAAAAGCATAAAATGGTTGATGTGATGTAGTTATATTATTTCAATACATAGAGGATTTGCTGTTTGTAGTTTGGGAACATAAAACTTCCTTATGATATCTTTCAAAAGCTATGTGATTTATTTCTTTTATTAGCTTATAATGAGAGCAATTAAATAACAGACAAAATTACTGCGTGGTAGAAGAAGTATAAAATATTCAAGAAAGGAATAAAAAATAATCTTCCTTCAGTTCTTTCTAAAACGCTCAATGCTTTATAAATAGCGCTTTTATTAAGGAGGAAACTCTAGTACAACTTGCAACCTGTGAGCTTTAATGTCTCTTACTCTTCTGTATCTAATTTGTGAAAATAATTTTCATTTCCATTTAGGGGGGAGGGAGAATGGTATTTTAAGTGTGAGTGAGAATTGTGAGATATACTCAAATGTTTGACAAAATTATTTTTAAATATTCCTGCTAGGCTTTTCAAAGATGACCATTTTTTGTTACATCCTTCATTTGGAATCATCTTCAAATAATATTGAGCACCCAACCAGTGTTTGAAAAATCCCTTTTTCCCCCTGTGCTCCCTGTGAATTCCCTCTCACACAAATCTTTAATCCATTTCCAAAAGTCTTTCCGGTGTTGACGAAGATGTTCAGTGAGTTGCTGAATCCTCGTGTAGTACTTAGTTGAGATTACAGTCCTTTTTAAAGTCACTACAGTGAGTAGGTAAGTTTACAAACTGCTCTACAGGAACTGAGACTACGAAACCAAGTGCCCTTAGCAGATACAAAAGCTTGTCATGCACAAAGGCAGCTTTTCAATATATGCCTGTGTATTCAAAATTAATTGGCTGAGAGAGTGGCATAGGCAACAAAACATGCTCAAATTTAGGGGTTAATTTCAGAAGAGCAACATATGCTGGGCCCTATGGTAACTCAGATAACCTGGGCAAATAAGAATATGATTTATTTCCACACAGAAATTACAGACATGTTGAAATGTTAATGCTGTCCATCATTTTGGTGTATGATTCACAAAATTCAGGAGGAAATGGAAGACCAGGTGGCTCAGAGGGCCAATGGCATCCTGGCCTGGATCAGGAACAGTGTGGTCAGTGGGACTAGGGAAGTTCTCCTTCCCCTGTACTCGGCGCTGGTCAGACACATCTTGAGTGCTGTNAAATAACCTGTGAAACCTGCCTGGATCATTTCTGAACTTTGTGTTGTAAGAACTTGGGTCTTCATTTACACTAGTTTTTGTCAGATTGACATGGGAGATGAAAGATGTAGTTGACAAGACATCGGAGACTACTAATCCAATAACCCTTTTTTGTGAATCTTTCATAAGCAATGATGAAAATTGCTGCTCCTGTTTAATTTCTCATTTTTTAAAAACTGCAATACTCAATGCTAAAAGGAAGTAAATCTCACCAAATTAGTTTGGGGGAGAGCAGTAATTTAAAAATAATAATCCTGCAGAAGATTCTTTGTCAGTTGCCTCATACAGAGAAAACAGAGAGAGTGTCTCATATAATTAGATGGGGGGTAGGGGAAAAACAGAGACAGATTCATAGAGAGGTAGTGGGATTTTGGCTGATTAGCTGTAAGCATAGTAAAAACCAGGGCCCTCTCATCGCTCCTCAAGGAATGCTCATTAGATAGAAAAGATGTAAATTCTATATTTTCCCACCGCTCTAATCAAGCCTAACATTTTAGGATCTACTGGATAACCAGGGCTGTCATGGCTGTCTGGCTAATGATTGAGTGACTGTAGGTCACATCTGGTTTGGAATGCCCTAATCCCAAATACTTAAAATTTGACTAGGAAGAGACTGCTGCCCTGTATTCTTATTTGCTGTACAATTGGAAACATTTATAATTTCAACTTCTCCTTCTCAAACCACCCCCTACTCCTCCACACTTTCTGATGGCTTCTTTGTGCATCCAAGCACTTCTTGCCACATGTGCTTGAAAAACTGGTGGTGCAGTCCCTAGGGGTTTGGGAAGTGGCTCCTGACAACCCTGAGCACGGTTAGCTGCTTTAGGGGGAAAAAAAGAAACAAACAAACACATAAACCTCAAAAAATGCCCCAACAAATCAACACAAACAAACAAAACACCAACCAAAGAAACAAAAGCCCAAAGGAACAAAAATACAAAGCCGAAAAATCATGAGAAACGTAGGGTTTGATCTTTTGCCATCAGAGTAGATAAGGACTTCAGATTAGAGCTAGATTTTAATTATAAATGTGATGGATTTAATTCTAGTCATTTCCAGCAAGTGAGCCATTTGCTTTATTTGAGCTTTTGGTTTAGAAAGTTTGGGGGCAAAATTCCAAGCATGACAGCAAGGAGCAAGAGGTCACACCTAGTTGGTAAAGCTGCCCATGGCTGTGGAAAGGGAAGCATTGCAGGCAGCAAACGTGGATGGTGGGCAAGGCACAAGCAATGGATGTTAGGAAGAGGTTTTTCCCAGAGAGAGTGATCCCTCCTTGGAATGGTCTGCCCAGGGAGGTGGTGGAGTCGCCATCCCTGGAGGTGTTTAAGGTCAGACTGGATGAGTAGTTCAGTGACATGGTCTGGATGGTGGGAGGCTTGGATGGATGGAGCGTGGTGCCCGTGGTTCCACACTTGTGGGGCTGATCCCTGGGTGGGCGTTGGCTTGGGAGTTGGACTCGATGATCCTGTGGGTCCCTTCCAACTCAGAATGACCAGTGAATGCCTTTCTCTTTGCTCTTCCTTTCTGAGTATGGAAAGCATCGATCAGATGCCTCAAGCAAACAATATGTTGCAATACTCACTCGTCTGCTTCAGTTTTTTAAACATCCAGGTAAAATGGGCTGCAGCTGCTTCTTTTGATCACAACAATGTGAAGCAGCTGGAAAGTATTTTTGAGAAATGAGGATATTTTTTAATGCAGAGCTGGGACTTGCATATATTTTTTCTATACCATACCATCTTTACTGGATTTGGTTCAACGAGAACACACTTCTTCCGTTCCCTTTGAAACACTATTTGTATTTTTTGATGGGTTTCAAATTGCCATACAGAAAAGATTTCTTCATCCTTTCAGAAGAAGCTTTATGGTGTGAGGTCCTGGGCAACAGTATAGAGAAGAGAAACAGCAGTGGCTGCACTGGGCAAAGTGGAAGAAAGGAAAACTATATTTTAGCCACATCAAAGCTGCCATGTAATCATCTAGTGGCAGATCTGAAATCATCTTTTTTCTTATTTTTCATTTCTGTATAACAGCAGGCTATCAGAGTAGCCAAACCAGAGCCAATAGTTGCGTTTTCTGCTTAGGTATTTTACCTGGTTAATTGTAATTTGATTCACTGAAAAAGTATGAAAATCTGCATCTTTTAATTTGTATGCAAACTGCTTCCAACGTACTTAAAGCTGCAAACATTGTTTTCACAAGTCACTGTGAATCCTCTCCACCCAGATTTACACCATTTTGTGTGTATTCCCTGTTTCCCCGCTACTATCAAGTGCCACTTTTGGTAAATGAACCCCCCTCTGGCTCATTTCCACAATCTGGAGCAGAACTGTGTTATCTTTCTGCCTCATTGACTTACTATCTCACATTCAGTCTCTGAAGAAAAGCTATCTTTTTTCCCCACCTTGCTTAGTGTACTTTTATGTTCCATGAGAGCAGGCTTAGTCCCAGCCTGTGCCTTTTAGTGATAAAAAAAAACAGGCAGTAATTTAATGATCTGTAATATTTTGTAAAAACTTCCTCAGAAATAAAAGCAATAGCGTGCTGAAAAGATTTCTGCAATGAAAGGGGTGAGTACATCAGGGGTGTCTTAAAGCACAAAGAAGTCAGTCATCTGAACATTAATCCAAACATAATAAAGTCAACACCACAATAAAGTATTCTACTTAATGGATTATTATTAGTTTTATTTAAGTTCCATGAGAATGCTACATTATTTCATGTCCTTTGCCATGTGACTGTGTTCTTATTTTTCATACTAAAAAGAATTTTAATCAACCCTCTGGAAAACGAATGGAGTGGCATAAAGGCCAATGAATCCTTGCTCTGCAAGGAAGGAATTGAAAGCCGAATAAACCGGAGCTCAAATAAGTGGGAATCAATATTTCATCCCCTCCTGCTGTTCCTTCCTGCTGAACATTTTTAAGTGCAAACAGTTTTGGGTACGAACTGATTAGAGTTTGTGAAAACTCTACAGGAAGGGGGAAAAAAAAATATCCTTTCTGGAATGTCTTCTAAAAGGTGTAGGACCTGGAGACCGTGGTGAAAATCATGTGCTGTGATCTACTTTACCAGTACTGCCCAGAATTAAATCTCTAGCACTTTTTTTTTGCCTCAAAGCAGGCATGAGTATTTCTTCTTCTTCATGATTGAAATAAAACGCTACAGGGAAAACAAAAGGAACTAAAAATGTAAACCATGGAGTGCTGCTCAGCAGAGGTAATTGTCTCCAGTGATGGATGTGAAGCACATGCATTTTGCAGATGAAGAGTAAACCCCCCCCCCCAAAAGAAACTTTTTGTCTGTTCCTCCAAATGTGCTTTCAATTTTCATATTGCTGATATAAATCTTTTGGGTCAAATTTCGTGCCTCGTCGTGTTTTCACAGTAGTCTTTTATGTAGACCCAAGCATTTCAGCTCTGCCTGCTTCAAACAGTCACATTGGACTCAACATTAACTTCTTGAAGAAGAGCAAAGCATGTCAGGGCACACCAGAGGTTTTCTCTGTATAATTAGGGGTAACAGCTTCCTGTCTACATGTTAAAGCAGTGAGGAGCAAGTGGAATATTGCCAGAATCACACCCATCTTTAGCAAGGATTCAGTATCCACATCCTGTTTCACCCCACACTGTGGTTGTCCCTTGCAAGCAGAACATCCGGCACATGTGCTGAAAATGCCTCTTGAAAAGGCTTGGACTGTTATTTCCTTCACTTTGGTTGAATGTCTTCTTTGTAAAGACGAACAATGTGAAATGCATGGGGATCTCTGTAGTGCATAAAATGTCAAATATATATATATATATATACCTGCCATATTTGTCTTCTCAAGACCTGCAATATTCACCTCCTCCAACCCACCCTCAGTCCTCTGTAAGCGAGAGGAGCAAAGGCAAGTATGGAAGTGCTGAGTATCTTCAGCTTTATGCCTTCCACAACTGATTTGTGCTTAGCAGGATTGGGCAGCTTTAGGTGACTGAGAAGTAACAGCTCACGTCATCTCTTCTTTTATTCTTAACTCAGAAAGAAATGCTCTGAGCAACAATGTGTTTGATAGTTGTTTGTGAACGTGAGGGCTTTTAAGTTCATGTTAAGTTGTGGTTATCTCTAACTGGGAAGTCTTGCAGGGGACATGAATTGAAGGCTCAGGATTTACATGTGATTTCATACAGGTCTCCTTCAGCCTGGGCAGACAGTAGTCAGAACTGCAGCTCTTCTCCCTTTACTCATCTGCAAAGATCTGATGTGCCATATGGCTTTGAGATGCTTAACATTTTTATTATGTCAAAATTGTTTTGATAATGCCATTGATGCTTCTAAAAATCTGTTGGAAATAGTTTTGAGAAGGTCCCCTAATTATTTCAGAAACATATGTGCTAATTCTGCAGATGTGTTACAAAGACATTCTTCTGGGATTTGTCTCCCTTAGGCATTTGATGGTGGACTGAAAGTGAACAATTTGACAGGTTTGATACAGGTCTGAGTGAGAGAATATTGTTTTCCACATGACTAGTTTCATTACCAGACACATTAAAACCAGCTTGGCCCTAGAGAAAAAAAAATCAAAATTAATTACCTAATGTATTTGTTTTGATAATGAGGAATGTCCTTCCCTCTTTCATTTTTTATTCATGTAATGGAAGGAAAGTGATGCAGGGCTTGGCTTCATGTGTTGGAGGAGCCCTCAGACCTGTTGAGGAGATCAGAGCATTGTGCCATGAGACCTTCTTTCCGTCTGTGCTCTTTGCATTTGGCTGCTCCTGTGCTTTATGTGCCCCATATTTAGTGAGATATAGAAAAGAGCAAGAACAGTCAGATTTCTGCCTTTGTCCTGCTTCTATAATGGGGTAAAATACTTTAAATATATATATATGTAAATATAGTGTGTATATATACCATCTTCATTCATCTCTCATTCTTTAGCAATGTCTATTTATTGTCATTACTTCGTTGCAATGGAAGGTACTGGTCAGAATAGTTTGCTGCTGTAACTTTTATCTCAGACTAAGATGATTCGACCTTCTAAAGGCACCTTCTTCTGAAATGACATTTAAAGACGAGCCATCTTCAAAAGCCTAGAGAAAACAGAGCAATCTGTGTGTTTATCCAGCTTTCAAACTGCTGCCAGAAGACAGACCAGAAGATGGTTGTTTTTAGAGAGGCAGCTAAAAATTAGTGTCAGTTTTTTATTTTCTCAGTGTCAAAAGGGGCTCAACAGAAACCACATCTTAAACTCAGCAGTTCAACCCCGTTTTCTCTTTTCTTCTCATTGCCTGCCCATTGCAATAATCTGTGTTTTAGCACAGAATTTGACAGCCGTGATCTGATGTCATGCTGATCAAGCTGTCAAGCTGCTTCTTGCAGGAAAAGGAACTGTAAGAAATGGAATTTATAGCCTGCATTTCCCTAATCCAAAGTGTCTGCCCTGTGCCCAGGAAAGGATTGAAGGTGAATGCAGTTACAGCTGGCTCTTGAGAAATATTTAAGCCATAAATTCTGTTGCAAAGTTACAAGTCCCTGATTTTTCCCTTTGATTTTATGAAGTATAATTCAAGTTAATCTAGTCAAAACTCCTTTATCAATACAAAATCATAGGCCCTCCAGTCTTAGCCTTGGTGCTAATTAAGGAAAGGTGGGATTGGTGATGGGTTGTGATTGTGGAACAACTTTGCCCTGCTGGAACATTTGTGTGACGCAAAGTAACTCCACCGCAAATTGTTTCCCTTCTTGTCTGATTTAGGAAACTGCCAGGCAGAAATGTCTACGCCCAGATGCACAATGAAAAAGAGCAGGAGATGACAAGCCCTGTTAATCACAGTGAGGACACCCAGAACATCATCCAGGGTGAGGAGTTTATTGATGATGATCTGGACTCACAAACACTAGGTAACGCAAGAGGTAACTTTGTTTTCAGTTTATAAATTTTCATGAGTAATTGATGTTTGTTTTCCTTTTAGCTCCTTTTCATTTCCTGTTTGGTCTCAGGAAGACACAAATGGTAACACAACTGCCAAGGCATTACCTCAGTCGCTTCCTTTTGGCTTGTCTGGGATGCAGGCTAATGTATGGATGATGTGCCATATAGAGTAAGAGTACAGAGATAATTGAGTTTGGGCCAGAAGGGTTGTAGAGTCAATAGTTCTGTGATTTCAGATGTATGGAGATAGTGTGGAGACCCATTACTATTTTGCCTTCATATTCCACTGGCATTTAAAGTCTTTGTGATTAGAAATATTAAATTTATCCATGTAAAAAAAAGAATCATGAGGTATCCTTAATTTAGCTGTTCATGAGGGAGCCACAAGGGAAACTTCTGTATGTCTGAGTGCAAATGATTTCAGTGTCAGGAGGAAGTGAATATACTGGCACGGGGTAGATAGTTCTAATGTAACATGGAGTGCTGCTCTAACAAAGTTCACTTATTGTAGAATTCACATTGTGCTCAGACTGCTTTCAGGTCACATTCTGAAAAGTGTAGGACAATGTAGAACCACCCAGTTCCAATTCCGCGTATTTTGTGTAAATAAATCAGGTAACCCAAAGCCTTTGGGATTTGTAGCAGTGCATTCTTGGGGAGAAAGACAACTGTGATGTCTTCATGCCTCCCAAGGAAGATGTGGTTTAGATGTACCAGAGGTAGCCTGGGGAAAACAGAGTCTGTTCAGAGGAGACATTCCTCTATCTTGGGTTTCACCTTTCTTGTTTTTGTCAATATGTCTTTATTTTCATTTGCTGCACTGTGTGCTCCTTCTAGGTTCTTGGAGGTGCTAGCTTTGAACACAGTGGGAGAATCCAGCCTCTTGCTTTGCTTTGTGTATTTCTATCTCCTCTTTGACAACCTTTGTGTATGAGTATCACCGTGTTTTCATTCTGATTTTCCGAGACGACCTTGATTGCCCTCCTCACTTCAACAGAGTTAGTTCCAAAAACAACCCTGGAGAAACAATGTCTGTGTTAAAATTGTTTGATCAGCTCATCTCGGGGGTCTTTAGAGGAGAAGCTGAATGCTAACAAAGTCCTTGTAGACTCAACTATTAAAGTGGAGCATTCAAACACCTCTAGTGATGTACAAAACCATAACTTCTTTTAATGGTAGCAAATTCCCTATGGCCTACTTAAAAACAGGCAGCTTGGGATGCTGGAATAAAGACGTGCTATCCTGATTTGTAACACATTCAGAATTAATTTCTGCTTGCCCTGCATTCATTACTCAGAGGAAACAAAAATTTTCTGTCTGGGCAGAGCATTATTTTAGGGTTCAAGGGTACAAGATCAGGCTGCTTTGATGACATAAGACAGTGAGCAAATGCATATCTCAATATGATTTGTGCATCTGCAAGGATGTCAACACCAGCAACTTTTCCAGGAGAGCATAAAGAGCTCATTTCTGTGGATCATAATCATCCATATTTGTCACCTACCGTGCAGCTTTTAGACAGAAGATGTTATTTAAGATATAAAGCTGTACTGCTCACTCCACTCTTTGGTTATTTGCAATACTACCTCTGGTATTGCTCAGTACTGCCAAGAAAATATCCCTGTTAACGATGCTCTAGTATATCTGGCTGGAGTATGAAACATGTTACAATCCCTGCTTTATATTAAATTGTGGTTATTTGCAGAAGGTTCCTATGCCATGGAGATCCCTTCTAATTCTGGTGAGCTTTCTCCCTCCCAGTTGGGAGATGTCAGTAGCTGCCTCCACTCCATGCACAGCAGGGAGTTACAGGCCTGGGTTTCTGTTTGTTCTCTCTCTTCTCATAACTTTTGAATTTCCACAGTACAGTATTTCCAGACTCACCCATCCACTTCTTTTGTTTTCTATATATTTTATGTTGCCTACTTTATCGCAACCCCCACCTTGGGACTCCTCAACACCATTACCTTGCAGTGACTCCTTCTGGGAGAAGTGGCAACTTGAACAGCTACAGAGTTCCCTTATTGCTGATGCCGGTCAGTGTCCAGTCCCAGGTCAGTGGCATGTCGAATGGACGCCTCAGGTTCCATTCTCCTCCCTCACCTGCACCCCTCGAGACAACTACACCTTTATAAGCCACAAAGGGAACCAACTTATGCTGTCACTGGGATAGAAACCCTAAGGAATTTGCCACAAATCCGCCACCATGAGCAAAAGCTTTGCGCAAAAGTGTGCTGTAGGTACATGGAGCTGTTGCACCAACCTTCACCTGACCTGTTCTTTGATAAAGCCACTCTCTCATGCAATTGACTTGTCCCTGCAATAAAAGAGGGATTTATTGTGGAGTACCTGGAATGCACTAACGTTGCCCTTTTTTGTTTCCGTATTTTCATAGGCAATCACTCAGGCGTGGTTTTGAGCATCAACTCCAGAGAGATGCACAGTTACCTGGTTAGCTGATATTTGCAGCTGAACAAAAAAACCCGAAAGACTCTTCTCTCTACCATTATATTTTTCCCTGGTGATGTCACAAAATTGCAAATATGGCTGTAAATGCTGATGGAGAGGAGGTTTCTTATCAATCCTGCAGAAAAAAGTGTCTATCATCAGTCACCGAGGACGAAGGATAGTATGTTGTGTTCACTCTATGGCCTGGGAACTCCTTACAACTGAAACTCAAACTGTGGTAGCAAATTTGTAGCCCTAGGCACCTTCAATGCCACCTTATTTCTTTTCTGTAGATGCTCTTTTTCTTTATGTTTCTTTTCAGAATGATTGACTGTAACTTTTTAGTTATGTTTTTAATTGATGTATTCAGCAGAAGGCTGGGACCCTTCAGCTCGAAAAGGTGATTTTTACACAAGTGACTAGACCAGAAAAGATGGTTCGTTGATCACAATGACAATTTTTTTAGGAGGCCAAGTGTTTCTGAACGGGGAAAGGATTGAGTGAGGGACAAATGCACTCCTAGGTGAGACAAGCTCTTAACCTTAAACATGTGTGAGACAATCTAATGAATTTAGGCCTAGGCCCTTCTGTGGCTTAAAGGATGTAAAATGTTAATTAGGATATCTCATAATGCTCCTGTAAGTATAGGAAGTCCTGACAAACTATTAACACCAGTATCTCCCCCAATCCCACCCCATGTGAAAGAAAACCACCAGCTTGATGCTGTTTCCAGACCAGGTGCCTTCACGTGTGGACACTCTTCAGTTGCTCTTTTCTTTTCTCCTGAGCGAGCACCTCTAGGACGATGGCAGCTGCCAGATGAGTATCCTGTCAAACCCTCTGCTAGTGGCCTGTCTCTTTTTAAATTTCCAGAGAGTGTAAATACCTCTTTGAAGTCGCTTTCTTTCTATGGTTATTTTTTAAAAAACTTCCTCTTAGGGCAGATGTGCTGGGTAGGTCAGAGCTCTCCTCCATGAAGGGCTGGGTAGCATCACCATCTCCTCCCCATGGCATCCCTCTTTGGCATTTCCTCTGGCTCTTTGCCTTTGCAGGTGTGGGGGTGACTCTGACCTGACCTTTTCCACTCGGATTGGTTTGACAATCCAAAGGGTCCTGGGGAGGATGGAATGGGATTCAGGGGGTTCATATTTCCTTCCCATCATCACGACGTGTCACTCTGGCCCCTATTTCTGCAGGGAGAGTGAGGGATGGTGCAGAGGGGCTTCTGGAGCACCTGCCTGCAGAAAGGCTTGTTGAGTCAGGTCAGTGTTTCCTAATCCCAGTTCTGTGAGTTGGGTTAGAGTTTCCTAGTCTTGACCTCTGCCTCCCTGGGGAGTGGCAGCACAGTGAATCCACACCCCCTTGTCTTTTCTCTGTGGTTTCTGTAGCCTTGTAGGAAACAGTGCGGCGTGATGAGTTTAAATGTCTGGCATTCCATGAGTCACAGCTGCCTGGGATTAGGATGCTTCTCTGAGAAAACTATACAATCTCTTCACTTTTTGCCTTTGATAGAGAATAAATAATTCTGTACTCGCTGAATGTCATACTGATGCCAGTGCAAGGCTTGCACACCACCTTGTTTAGGAATGCTGACAGCTAACATCATCCAGAATAAGCAAACAGAAAATAATTAATTGCAGTAAAATAGAAAACAACTGGCCTAAATTATTGTGTGCATTGGAGTCGTTCTTCCACGTAGCTGTGGATATCCTAGAGCATATTTGCACCAACTGCAATGTACTGGGGTGTAATAATTCAGTGTAGTACTGTAGACTCTCACAAGCCTGACAGGAGGTATGTGTAAAGCACAAGAGAATCTAGATTATAAACTTACTGTGAGGTACTCGGTGGAAAACTAAAGGAAGATTTTTGAAAAGCACTTGCGAACCGCTCAGGAAAACAATTTCAAAAATTGTTGTAAAATTTCTGCCTCTTTAGTTGTACAGTGCCATGTAAACTTGTTAAGAGGGAAGCGATGCTCTAGCTGACTGTGTGTGCCAGACTGTGCAGAAATCCAAGGTCTTAAATGTATTTGAGTCTGGGTTTCTGGAAGAGAAGTGCAAATACAAAATGTGCTGTGCATTGGAGACTCTCGGGTCATTGCACCAGGGGCTTTCCCTCCTCACCTGCTCTTCTTGCTTTTTCTAGTGGAAATGAGCTGGAGCAGAGAATAAAACAGTATTGAAAACGTTTCACTTGTTCCTGTGAAGTAAATCTGAAGTGGGTTATTTGTGTAGGGCAGGTGAGTGGCAAACCAGGCTCAAGGAGAAGGGATGGGATGGAAGTTCTGGCTTGGGATTGTTCTACATGGTGACCCTGACTGGCAAAGGACTCTCTTGCAAGTAGGTCACACTTCTAATTTATGCTTTAACAGCTGCTTTTACACGTTTAATTCAGCGTGATTTGTGTCCCTGATCACAGGAGTCTTTTGGAACACAGTACGATATTTAACTGCTTGATACTCTAATTAGCACTTCGCCCAATAGAGGGTCTGTAATGATGTTTTGTGATGCTTATTAATTTGATTCATGCAGCACTCCTGTGAAGTTGCTTTGCCATGTCTTAAAAGTACTGTTTTCTAAAGAGCTGTTGGTATTGCCATAACTGTATTAATAATACCCAGCAGATAATAAAGGAAGCCTTTGATTTCCTGGCAAGAATAACTTTAAAATGAATTATTTAAAACTGAGACAGTACTACTACCATTTCCTCATCCGTGATGTCTTGGTTTATCTTTAAATAAAAAGTCTCACCAGTGCTGGATTTCAAATCTCTTGAACTACATGACATCTGACCATTTTATCCTTGATATGTATCTGAAATCATGCTGCATGTGTATTCAGAAACAGAGTTCCTTCTATGCACAAGTGCTAGTCACACATGCATGCACACACAAATGCAGGATTTGTACATATTTTTAGTTAAATTTATTAGTGAGGACTTTTGCCAAGTTACTTAACCTGTGTGTGCTCCATTTTCCCCACCTATAAAATAGGGCTGGCAGTAATTACTCACCTCCCAGGGGTATTGTGAGGCTAAATTAATTACTGCGTGTTCAGGATCATCAGAGCGAGAGAATTTTGTGAGCATAAATTATTGGTGGTTTCACTTTCTTTGTTTTACTTGTAATTATTGCTGTTCTTAAATGTAGTCTACTGAAACCAGCAGCAATTACATATAAATGTAAAAAATGGTCCAAGAATGGTACAAAAAAAAGAAAAGAAGGTGATTTTATTTAAACGCTGTTACTGGAATGTATTCTTATGTGGCAGAACTGCAATGTTGGCTGGGATTTTGCTGTTGCACACTAGTACCTTCAGCTTACCTTTCTGTAGGTAAGTTTGATCAAAAAAAACCTTCTAAAAATGGGTACAGTGATATTTATCAGCACTGATCTGGAAGGACACTGAAACCAACAATACTGGCAGTGCATTGGCCTCTCTGGCATCTTTGGGCCTTCTCAAACTTTGGTGTGTTTGCAATTTCAGAGACACCCTGTACTTTTCAGAGCGTCATGATCTGACACATTCTGACAGAGCCATCAAGATTCACAGCTGTTATTTCGCTTTCTCTTTTGACATTGGAATGTTTTATATGGCTTTGGAATGGTTCGTCCAGACCAAGTGCTCAGAAATGCTCAGAGGACATTTCTGGAAAACCCACACAGTGTGAATTAATTCCTCGAAAATAAAAGCAATATAAACCAGTGTATGTTTTTATACCTTGTAGAGAAGGGTAGTTGGAAATAGCTGTGAGGAAATAGAAGGTCAGATGTTATCTGAGGCAAGATATCTCCAATTCACATCTAAATTCTTGGAATTATTTTATGATATTCTCATTGAATTATATCCTTCTTGATAACTGTTCTTCTTCCAATGACTGGCATAAAGAGGAGTAAACTGAGTAACGTTTTGATGATGAACCAGGGATTCTGAGAAGCTTTGAATTTCTGCTTTTCTTTCAAGTGAAGGGCAACGTTGCTAAATTGATGGAATCGATGGCAATTTTGGTCATGGATTTTTGGTATGTTTCTTATCAAAAAAAGTTTTGTAATTTTTCATTAATGAGACTTTGGAGGGGGGGAAGAGACAAAAAAATGTTATTTCATTGCACAGTCCCTTTAATTTGGAGCTATTACAGTTGTTTTATTGTGTATTGATTGATACCACTGTATCGTTTCCATCTTAATTTTCACTTCAGCTTTTTAGACAAAAGTAAGTGCACATTTCTCTCAAATAAATGGCTCTCCACCAGGAAGAAGTTTACAAGCATTTACCTTATAAATATTGATTTTTAAGATGCAAAGTTTTCTTGTGTCTTCTAAGTCCATCCCAGAAGCTGCTTCCTGGCTCATCTTCTCTGCTCTAGTCCCAGCTGCACGTTGCTTCTACAACTTTTTTCATTAGAATATCATTTAATTGATATTAATTATCAATTAATAATTGCTCAGACAACTCAATGTCAAGCTTGTATTTTCATCTCCCTTATTTCATTTCAGTGTCTCAGTATTTCCCCTTTCAGTGCCATTGAAATCCATGTTTATTCCTGCAATGGTTTTCACTTATATTTAGACCACGATCCTCAGAGTGACAAATAACTCGGACTCCCAGTGAGGTTTTGCAATTTCTAGCCTAATCCTTTAGGAAATGTCAAGCTGTGCACTCTTAATTTTTAAATCTTCTGTCCCAAGTGAGCCCTTCTACCTGACTGATCACCTCAGCAGCTTTGCCTCTAATTCTCTGTGCGACCTCAAGCTCGAGGGGGTGAGGAAGAGTTTCTTAATGTTGAGATGGACTAGAACAGCTCATTTCCCAAATCTGAGTGAGAAAGTTACGTGGACAAAGTTTTTATTTTTCCCTTCTTTTTAAATACGTTGCACAAGCAGAGAGGGTACATAAACCAACATGGAAAGACTGTCTAAGGGTGCTTCAGGCTGCTCTGAAGGCTAAAGAATGTTTCTCCACTAAAATTGACACATACAGCAAGTTAATTTTATGATTTTTATGAGTTTTCAGTCCCAGCATTTTTTCCCCTGTTAAATGGAGTGGCAAATTGTGGAGTCAGATATGACTTTCATTCTTTTTTTTTCTCCCCTTATGTGAAGCTTGTCAGCGTTGCTGTTTTCAGCCGGTTTATGTGTTGGGAGCTGAGATGCTCTTCTGTAAGACATTATCTAACACAAGAAATACTGGAAGGCTTAGAAATATGTGCTCTGAAATGCAACAACATTGCTGTGTGAACAAATCCTTATCAAAGAGCTGCTGTGGTTTGGATTAAATACACTTGAATAGTATCTTTAAAAATACGTGTTCTTAATTGTGAACTCTTTGCTTCTCTGTCTTTCCAGATGGATTTTCTTTTAGAAGTGACATATACTGGCCCTGACAAGTAGATTCTTTCCCTTACACGAGTCATTTTGCTTAATATTATTTCCTTGCAACACTTGAAGGTGTTACACCAATTTCAGCTTTATTGATCAGACTTGTTGCCTGAGTTTCTGTAGAATTTGCATCTCTACACTGATTACTTCAATGCAGTGGATATAAAACCCCATCGAGCAGCAATAATACATGCGGAGTACATGGCACTGCTTAAATAATATGCTTTTTTTGCACATATTTTAATGGCATAGTGAGTATATAAATCACCAGGCGTCCCAACTGATTTTCTTTGCATGTCTTATGTTTCTGCGTTATTTGTTGCTAATTCCAGCCAGCTTTGGATACGTATATTTTTTATTTTTATTTTTACTCACAGCGTCTGCTCTGGCAGATCAAAGCACAGAAATTGGTTCTTTTGCTTTTTCTTTTTTTTTTTTAAAATAGTATTAATTCACACTGCTTATTGATTAAAACAGTTTAAAAGGGAAGTCTTTCTGAAATGGTGAAAGAGATATTTTTAATGATGACGGTTCATGGAGGAGAACAGCCGGCTGATATCCGTGAGATATTTTTGTTATGGATTATGAATAGACAGGACTGCAATCCCCCAAAATCAGTAACATGCACGTGGGCAGCTTGTAAATGCTAAAACTGGTCTAAAGGAGAATATTTGAACACTCCACCCGTATGTCCCAGATTCACAGCAAGGCATTTAAATGGTTACGATTACAGAATATCTTCTTGTGGGTCCCTTCCAACTCAGAGTATCCTGTGATCTTCACCAACCAGATGCCCAGGAAATTGCCCAATTCACTGGCTCCATTTGCTTGTAAATGCACTTCTCTCTTTGGGGTTAATCTTTGGAGATGCTGAACTCTTCACAGAAGTCACTTGCATTATGTAATGCTTCTGACGCTTTGCAGGAAGAAAAAAAAATCCACTCTCTTCCTTTCTTTCCCCTCCATTTGTATGTGGTCCTTTTGCTCTTTTTCATTATTGCTGCTGCTTTTTGCTCTGCCCTGCCTGCCTCCTTCTCCTTACAGCAGCTTTCTCCAGTCCGCCTTTCCTTCCTTGCTTTTTGTTTTGCTTTATTTTTTGTTCCTGTCTGTGTTTTTATTTGGATATGCAGAATAATATGTAAGAATAATCACCATCTCTGCCCCATCCCTGCCTCTCCTCTGAGCTCTGCTGCTTTATCTGTGTTGATGAGGTTCCTGTGTTTTGTCTCACTGCAGTCCATCCCGCCTGTTTATTTCCCACTTTGGTATCTTCTCATAATTTTTCATTTTGGCTTTCATTTTCTGTAAATCTTTCTGGAACTCTTTATCATCTGCCTTTCCAGAACTTGCCTCAGACATTTGTCCCAGAGAGCTGCTGGTTTGAAATGTGTATGAGGTTGTAGTCCCTGAAAGAATAAATAACCAGCATTTCATCTCCCATCAGTGTATATTTTAACTTTGCCATTGGTCTGTAGTGGAATTATAGATTTGATGGGAGACAGCTACGTAGATCTATGATCTTCAGGATGTCTTCCTCTGCCTCCTTTTGAGTGATGGAAATGAGATGTGTTTGCCTGAGTTCCCTGAAGCACAGCAAGGGTTGGTTTGCTTTGCCAGCCCTGCGATCTGGCAGGTACAGAGCTGTCAAGGCTCACGCACAGCCTTTTAGAGGAATTGTTACGGCCTAAAGCTGAAGAATAAGTGAGGTAAAGAGGGTCCTTTACTACCAGAGAGTTGGCAGCAATTTGACTTGACAGGTCGCGGAATGGGTCTGTGTGCAGCCTTTCCTCGAGGCAGGGGCAAATGGGTGGCTTTCAAGTTCCGTAAAACACGAGTTGAAGTGAAGTCAGGAGGTAGAATCGTGCTGTTGGAAGAGCTTGGAGAAGTTAATGGAAATAAGGTAATTGAAAAGCTCAGAGGTATCTTTGAAGAGTAGAGCGGTATCTTTGAAGAGAAGAGGAAAATCAGGGAGAAAGTCAGTGTTATCAGTGTGTATGATTTCACCCAAAGTTGTTTTTTGCTTTATGTAAGCCTTGAAGCTTACTTGAGTTTCTAATGGCAACCATTTTCAGCGTTGTTGGTCGCACACAGTGACTTTCAATCATGGATCTAAATCAATGTAGCACCAGGAACGTGCGGCATTATCACCATTTCCACCTAAAATTTCAGACAGATCTGACTCACAGCAACATCCCACCTGAGATACATGGCAAAGAGGTTGCTTCCCAGGAGCAGGATACACGTATGTATGCTCCAGAGGTGGTTCCAATGTGTGCTTCCTTCTGAGGTGGTTTGGGGCCGTTTGCTAATCGTGTTCCTCCTTAGCACAGCACTGAGAGAGGAGGCAAGGGAGAATTCTTTTATAAGGTTTGTCTGGGATTCATACTGCTTAAATGTAATTTACTAGAATATTTCTATGAGCTGTAATTTTATAATGTTTAGAGAAGATGAATGGTGTTGGTATAGCATTCCTGAGGGTAAACACCAGTGACTGGAGTTTACTGAACGCGTGACTAGAAATTTTCATTTTAAGACTAGAGATCGTCCATTTCATACACACACCAGGCCTTTGAGTACAGTTCCTTTTTCCATCTGTCACTGACAAGCTGTGATTTATTTCCTCGTGGGTTTAAAGTTATGGGCTGTGCTTGCTGCAGTGCAGAAGGTTCTGGAGGGAAAATGTAATCAAGTGGAGAAGTAGTCTTGAATTCTCCTCTCTTGATCCCAGTCTGTTCTGAGTTGCTTTCCTCTGATTGTCATTCTGCCAATAAGTTGGGCTGATGTCAAAAAGGGGATTAACTAATTTTCAAGCTCTTCTGTGTGGCTGAGGGAAAATAAAATACAAAAAATCTACAGAGGGATTGCAGATTGGAAGACGTGGGAACTGGATCATCTTGCAGAGTACTTTGGAAAGCTTCCACTTTTGTGCTTTACTTACCACTTTTTTTTTAGCAAATATGTACAGCTCCTGTGATTTACCTTTCCATTAACCTTAGATAGGTTTCTTTGCAGAAGGTGGTTTTCAAGAATCTCACCCTAGTGCATTGCAAGCGTGGTTGGCTGTGACATCAGGTATTGCCCTTTCTCACATAAATGAAATTATCTTAGTCTCATATATCTGTATTTATGAAGCTGCACCAGGAATGTCACTTCATCCTAGACTTGAGGAATATTTGGAGATATAATGAGAGTTGGAATGGGAGAATTTTCCATTTTAAGAGTGAAGGATGGCTTATTTACAGCGCATCTCTAGCTGCTTCAGCACAGGTGGGGCCAAAATCTCTCAACCTAAAATTGGACCGATAAATATAGATTTTGCTGGCATTACCCATGTGAAAAAAAAAAAAGGAGAAAAAAAGTGGTAATTAAACTAAGCTCAAATAATATTTTGTTGCTAATTAGAGCAGCAGGTCATGGTAAATATTTGAAAGCAAATAAAATATAAACTAAACATACATCCTGTAAAGATTCACAAAATATTTCTCACTACCCTGTTGTTAATGTGGGACATCATTTATTCAGCATTGCAGGGCCAAATTCTACCCTAATTCTGGAAGAATTCCACCCACAGTGAATTTGAAATGCAGCTGCGGGTTAAAATCAGTCATCTTCTCACTGCAGCCACACTCACACACATGAGCAGCTTGATTTTCCCTGTAGTTCTTCTTTCCATGGTTAGCACAAGGGCATTTGGACAGATGTGAGCCAATTACAACCAGGGCAGAACTTTTAGCTTTTTAAATACTTGTGATTGCTTCCTCAGCAAATGCTGAACATGGTATTTAACCGGATTTCTGACCAAAGGGCCCTTCCAAAAGGCTCCTGGTATGCCATAGTCCATCCCTTCACCGTGCATGACCACACAGTCCTCTCCTTCTGCCTTTGCACAATCCAATATTTGTGAAAACAGAAAATGCCTTCTTCTGATTTTGTTTCAGGTGACCTTGACTTTAAGCAGGTTTCTTTGTATACAGTATCAGGGCTCAAGGGGAAGAACAAAAATTAACCCATAACCGGTGCATTGTCCTAAATGGGGAAAAGTGTTATTTGTATATTTTTGTAAATATGTAACATTTAATGGCAGTTTTGTAGTGACGTGCTGTTTTTGGAAAGAGAAAAAAAAAAAAAAGAAACAAATATATGTTTGAATATGCTTGATGTAACACTTAACTGTGATTCCATTGCACAAGGAATAGCTTAATCAAAAAGTCTTGTGCAATACGTAGTGCACACACACATAACCAAGTATCTGTTAGTGATCCACAAACGAGTTTTTGGCAACTTTTAACGACGGTGATGAGCTGTGCAGTACAGATTATCACGGGCTCTTTCAGCTTCCAAACATGTAGCAGGCGAACTACTGTATACGTACCTGTGTACTCCACTGCATCCAAAGGTATGCATTTGTCCTGAGAACCTGCACTCCAGGTTTTTCTTTAATAAAATTCGGTTCTAAACTATTGGTTGCTTTGTTTTTCTTGTGAAGCGTTTCATGGGCGTTGTGGAAAGGGAAGTGTTTTAACCAGCCGCGAGTTTGTGTGTTGTGGTTTGTCAGTAATGAGCAGCAAACGACTCAACTTCAACAGCACCGAGCTCAAAGGCTGCAGCAAACCTTCATCCTCCTCCGCTTTAGCCGCTCCACTTCGTCCTCCTGTATCGCAGCTCAAATCCATTCCGAGGAAAAAAAGGAAAAGTCCTTTTTCTGCTTTTCCCTGGGAGCGGAGTTGTTGCAGTAAAACTGGTGGAGGGTGACACTCTGTGGTGAGACTGAAGCCAGGCAGCTGCTGCTCTGGAACTCCGCTGAATCAGAGGCTGAATATCTTCGTCCGACCTAAAAGCAGGTTTCAGCCTCTCCCTGGAACAGAGCACCATCAACAGGACAGAGCTGGATGTTCACAGGTTATCCCGAGTTGGAAGGGACCCTCAGGATCATCCAGTCCAACTCCCCACCATCCAGACCATGTCACTGAGCTCCTCATCCAGTCTGACCTTAAACACCTCCAGGGATGGCGACTCCACCACCTCCCTGGGCACATCATTCTACCCTTCCTGTGCTTTTCTCTTCCCTTTTCATTGGCTTCACACACCACTTGTTCCTCGTGTATTCTTGTGTCTTTATTACCTGCATTGTCTTTTCTTTATCCCACTCTCTTCCTAAGGAGCTGCCTGTGCTGTACAGAAGCTGCATTCTCCTTGCAAAAATTCAGGGGTCTGCAAGTCAAAATTCGTAATAGGTGATAGGTTGGACTCGATGGTCGCTATGGTCTTTTCCAACCTTACTGATTCTGTGATTCTGTGCTGTGTGCAAGGATCAGGCCCCGACCCAGAATCAAAGTTGAGCTGCAAATTGTATTCAACACAAAGTCAATAAAGACAAAAATCTTCAGAATTACGCCCAGTGGGCACGCCCAGCTAAGACATGTGATACCTATTTCACCCTGTCTACAGTCCTCAGAAATGACATGAATAATTATTAAGTGTATTTATAAAAAGCTTTGGCCCTAATGTCCTCAAGATTTGTCCTTACTGGTCCTGGAAAGTGCTCTCCCTCTATGCAAAGGTCATGGAACTGCTGAAGTCACCATAAGCCTTTCATTCCTGCAATCTGGACATTCCTTCCTGCTTCAAAGATTTCAGATGAACTGCTACTGAAATAACTTAGATTTAGGATTGGAGTATTTGTTGTTTTCTGATACAGCACTTTGACTTTCCCATGGGAAGTCTGACGGTGGCGAGATAAAAACTGGATGGTTCTTTTCACTGCTTATTGTCCACAACAGGGAAGACCAGAGATGTTCCTGTACGTGCCATGTGAGGTCTCATTAAACCTTCTATTGACACAAAGCAGCAACATAAATTATTATATCTGCCTTTTTCTTTTTTATAATTAGTGACAGAAATTTTATAGGCTACAACGGAATTTTAACAGGACAACAAATGGATTATTTAATCACAGAGTCGTTTGATGATTAAATATGGGCAATTAAAAGGAACCCTAACGTCACTTATTTTTAATGATGTTCCAAAACTACTTTCTGAGGAAAGCTCCCGAGTTGGAAGGGCAGGAGTGACACAGCCAAGCTGTTCCCAGAAATGAGACAGCAAATGAAACTTGCTAACAACACTTAACCTGAAGGGCTGCTTTACTTCAAAAACTGATTTCCATTGGGGGAAAAAAAAAAAAAGATAATGGCTTTACTTCTGTTTTCTTTGCTGTCCTCAAAGTCATATTAATTGCTACACTATTTTGAAGCTTAACAGGTTTCAACATTATCATAATTTATGTCTCTGTAATAAAACTTCTAAGGCATAAACATCAGCCAGTATTTTTTTTTCCTGTTTTCCATTAAGACGCTGATTTATTTTCCACTTTTTTCTTTCTGTGATTTATGCCTTGAAAGATGCTTTGCTTTCTGATGAATCCAACTGCTGTGGTGGAAATGTTACTGTACTCTGGCCTCATGGTTTTCAAAAGCTGAAGCAAAACGCTGCAAATGCTGCTCGTTGTACTTTGAAAGTGATAAAAGCTGATCTCAAAAA
>WEKX01026319.1:0-10978 GCA_013390025.1 Pitta sordida
GCTTGGTCTTTTCTCCTTGGTCTCTGGCAACAGGATGAGAGGTCTTAGTCTTAAGCTTCAGCAGAGAAAGTTTAGACTTGATATTAGGAAAAGGTTTTTTACTGAAAGAATGATTCAGATGTGGAATGGGCTGCCTGCAGAGGTGGTTGAGTCACCAACCCTGGATGTGTTCAAGGGGAGGCTGGACGAGGTGCTGAGTGATATGATTTGGATGTACAGGATAGGTTAGTTGGATTATAGTTTGGACTAGATGATCTTCAAGGTCCTTTCTAGCCTTATCTATACTGTGATACTGTGACAAAAACCCAAATAAAAATATAAAGATGTAGACTCAGAGGAAGACCTGTCATAAAAGACTTCTTTATGGAGTGGGACTGCAAACAGGTATGATACAAGATTTCATATCACAAAAGTAGTTTGGACCTAAAGAAAGCAAGAGATATTATAACAGCCCTGATCTATAAGCAGAGCAGTATTATGGGATTTTAGGAATGTAATTATGCTGAAAACTATACACTTTCACTTTGCTCTATAGTTCTTATATGTTGTCCTTTTCATTAGGCAACTTTATGTCAAATCACCCACTTTATAAATTAATTCCTCTGCCATTCTGAGGTATATTTATGTGATTAAAGAAACTGTTGAATTTATTGGAAGTCTGAAGAACAGGCACACAGAGTGAAATTGATGTGCAACTGGGGAAAAACAACAACAAAACCTCTACACATAAATTAAGCACGTAATTTTTTCACACAACTTCCTACACTGTTCCTTGTACATTATTCCCTAATATTATTTAAACTTTAAAAAAACCAAAAAGATATTACCTAAGAATTTCTTTTTTCTTATTTTGTCCTATTTCAGAAAACTGGACAGCTGATATGCAGAGAAATGAAGAAAACTTGTGAAGCTGTATAAATTGTGGCAGAATTTGCAGGCTGGCTGACCAGTTACAGATTACCTTTTCTTCAGGGAAAGGACTCTGGCAATCTGCATTTCATACTAAGATGAAAAAGCAACCATGTGGTGGTGTTATAGTTTATGCATGACAAGTTAGTTTATCTCTGCTCTATGGGGGTATGCTGTCATGTACTAAATCAAAGTGCTTTGCTTTTCTAACTCCATCTGAGCTGCTGTAGTCATTGAGAGCCCTGGGCAAGAGGACAAGAATCTTCACATTGCCATGGCTCATTATAGATGCATTTGCTGGACACCTCTGGCTGCTGGAGGGCAAGGGGTTGGTGAACCCAAGGACCAAAAGTTAATCACAGTAGTTCCAGGCGTCTACAAGTTCTGTTACAGAAGATAAAGACTGTAGGGAAACCACTGAAGACCAGGGCAATGATGACTAAGCTTATCCTCTTGTACTTTCATTGCTTCTTGCTATCTGCTTGGAGCCCAAAGGTGGATTTTTAGCAGAGCTGTTTCTCCCTGTACTTTTGATTAAAGGAGGTACTCTAAATATTGTTAATGAAATAGGTCACTAATAAAGCTAATACAGGCATAGGACTTCAGGCCTTTTAAAAAATATCATTTTTTTAGGTCTAGCCCACAGGAGTGTGAAAACACAGCTTCAGTACATAGACCATCAGAATAATAGGATGGGAAAGAATTTTTCAGTCAGTGTGTGAAGACTGTTTACTTCTTTCCCTATGAAATTAACTTGATTTTAAAATGTAGCCATATGCAATAGTGTCCTGGTGTCAATTAGGACAGAGTATGAATTGAATTTAGAGATACTTGAATAACAGAGAGAGAAATAAGAACTTTCCTGGGAGAAAGGAAAAAAAATTAAGATAACAAATATATATATATATGTTTGAACAACAACAATAACAGCGGAACAATGAAGACTGAAGATAGATAGGATAAATAAACCCCAGGGCAGGGGGCAAGTTCAAAGGAGACTGGGGCACCCCCAGGATTCTAGAGCCAGGGGAATAGGGCTAAGGATAAGTAAACCGGTGGAGTAACAGCTGGAGATCTTTTTTCTGAGATGTCCAAGGGGCTGCAGAGAGACCCAGTGGTTGGTAGGGGGAAGGCTGCACTGAGACAGAGAGCCAGGTTTGAAGTAGTTTTGGGCAAAATGGCAGCAGTGGACATCAGAGGAGAAAATGAAGCATCCTCAGTCCAGGAGATCCATGAGCCAGAAAGGTCTGTGAGCCCGGGCAGCTATATTTACAGGGCCTCGGGCCCCTCCCCTAGTCACATGCCTTGTAGGCATGTCTTCACATCATTACACCCTCCCATTTGCCGTCACTCAGCCCACCCCAGCCCTCAGGACCCTCCTCTAGTCACATGCCTTGCAGGGGAAGAGAAGGGGAAATGAGAAAGGAACTATCTATAGTCTATCTGATAAAAAGGAGAAAAATTTTAGAATAAAGCTCTTCCCATAAAAAATAGTTATTACAAATGTTTCCTAAATGGAGGTTTAAGATGAACAAGAACCGGACTTGAGAGGGCAGAGGCTCTCCCTCTTTCAGGGAAATCAAAAGCAGCTACATTGTACAGCATCCAGGAATTGGCCTGGCTTCCCTCTTGGTGTCTGTCTTGCTTTTGATGTGAAAAAGAGCTGAGGAAACATAACCTTGTGCAAACCAACAATGTATATATTATATACTGTTCAACATCTTTATCGATGACATGGACGAGGGAATTCAATCCATCATCAGCAAATTTGCAGATGATACCAAGCTGGGGGCAAATGTTGAACTGCCAGAGGGTAGGAAGGCCCTCCAGAGGGACCTTGACAGGCTGGAGAGATGGGCAGGCTCCAACAGTATGAGGTTTAACAAGACTAAGTGCCGGGTTCTTCACTTCGGCCATAACAACCCCATGCACCGCTATCGGCTGGGGGAGGAGTGGCTCGAGACTAGTGAAGTGGAGAGAGACTTAGGTGTACTGATTGATAGGAAACTCAATATGAGCCAGCAGTGTGCCCAGGTGGCTAAGAAGGCCAGTGGCATCCTGGCCTGCNATATAGACCATGTTATATATATACATGTTATATTATAGATATATAACGTATATACATGTTATATTGTATATATAACGTTAGGATTTCTTGTAAACATAGTTCATCCCACTGTCATCATTCATTAAACTCTTCAGGATAGCTTGTTCTGCAGATCTCACTTTCTGCTCAGTGTCGTGGTTAAACCCCAGCTGGCAACAAATTGCCACACTTGCTCCCCTGGCAGGAGTGGGTACAGAACTGGAAGAGTCAAAGTGCAGAAACTTATGAGTTGAGATAAAGACAGTTTAATAGGTGAATCAAAAACCACACAAGAAATTTATTTTCCATTTTACATGAATTGGTATTTATGATTTTTTTCTANGAAGAAATTTATTTTCCATTTTACATCTGCAGGCAAATTGTTATTTATATCGAATGAATTGGTATTTATGATTTTTTTCTAAATCTATATTTAATTTTTAAGAAATCTAGTCATTAAGAATACGTCTATAGTTCTGTTCATCTCCCGTGAAATAATATGATTATTAGGCATATAAATGCTGCACTTTAAACAAAGATGTGATAAGAAAGTTCATAGAAATCCTACTCTGCTTTTCTTTTATATACATGTTAAAATTCCAATCCCAACTATTTGCAGAATATCCACTGTGCGTGCAAAGCAAGACAAGTGACTTTCTATTTTAACATTATTTTAATATTATAGACAGTCACAACACTTAGAATTACTTCTACAGTATCTTACAGAATCTCAGTTTCCTATGTTATGACACTTTACTTTCAGGCAGAATTTTCCCTTTCATAGAATCTGTTTGAAAAAGCAGATGCTTCATGAGCATTCCTGTACCTTGCCACATGACTGTGAAAAGGATGGTTTTCATCTTGCATCACACTCCAAAAAAGAGACAAAGATCAATAATTATTGCAGTCATATAAGCAGATTGCTACCTTTTAAGCAAGTCAACATAATTCTTAAGTTTACATCACTAACACCAAGACAATATCTTCATAAATGCCCATAGAGAAAAATGAGGTGGTTTTTTTCATACAACAGTATGCTTTATAATTTTAGAGCATAATTTATAAGAGTGAAAAATGTAACTAAGCTTCACATATGAAACACATTTTAAAACAAACCATACTGAACACCCCTCCAAACTTCACACATAGAAAAACAAACCAGGACAGCATTTAAGTACTACTAGTGTCAAAATGTCAGCTTCGTGAAAATGGGTGTATGTGGGTAGATTGCTCACATTTATTTTACCTTTTTTGTAAAATATTTTTAGCCTGCAGAATGTGCATCTTCCTCTCCTTCTCATTGTCATGAGAGAAACTGAGAGAGAGAGAGAGAGGTTATGAGCTGTTTAAGGGTTCAGCCACAGGTTGCCCTTTCTATAATTGGTGCAAAAATCTGTTTTAAAAAATGATGCGTCTTGGCTGATTATCCTACCTTAGCTGATGCAGCTTTTTTTTTTTAGATAGCTTCATGCTTCCAGGAGCCAATTTCCTCTGGAACATCGCTTTCTGTGGGCAGGAATGGAACATATATTGCAGCAAATAAAAGGGATGAAGCTTTTCGAGTGAATTAACCACTACACGTTGATGGCAGGTTTAAATTAAATTTTTATGTCCAAATATTACCATCCAGTTCACTTGTTTCACAATTAAAACATTGTACAACAAACCTTTTTTGATTTTCCTTCCAAGAATTTTTAAGGATATCTAAATTATGCAAGATTAGATCTGAATAGGAAATTTGCAAAGTAAAATAACAACACTTGAAGAAGCTCTTCAGAAGAGATTACAAAATCTTGTGGATGCAAAAACACCCCTTGACTCCTAGGCATTCTTGCTCAAACCAAGATGATACACTATAATGTTATACCAAAGCTCAGAGTACTTTCAAATCATGAGACACAAACTGATGACACTATAGACTTCTATGAAGCATGTCTAGATCAATAATTCCTGTTAAAGGGTTTGCATTTTGCACAGAGGAATAACAAGTTAACTCAGCCAGTCAGGGGAATTAAACTAGTATTCTGTTTAATGCATGCAGACTGTGAGAAACTGGATCTCCTCTAAGAATTTTTTATGTGGTGTGCATTAGAAACAATGATCAATATTATATAAGCCCTCCTCTGATCAAGAACAGTAAACCAGTCTTTCCACCATTTCCAAGTAAGTATTCTTACCACATAGCATTAGCATCAAATTCCTTCATTTTTCCTGGAGACCACTTTTAAACACACTGTAAACATGTCATCAAATGGCTTGTAATCTGAGACACTGTATAAAAAAATTGACAATAAAAAAGACAATTTAAAAACCTTGAAAATTAAAGTGTCTGTAAAATACTATTAATAACCAAATAAAAGACTGTATTTGTACTCATGTCCTAGGGTAAACAGAGCATTTTTTTTTAAATAAAAACAAAGTTATCACATTTAGATGAGATATACTTGTATGTGAATTGCCTGAAAATTTAAATATACTACATACTACAAAGTCTCCAAGAAGAGTTTTAAAGATATTTTACTGAAATATTTTTCCAGTTTCATGTATCTAACAGGAAAAAAGAAAGTATCAGCAGAGAATTAGCTGTCAATTACAATAATGAAACTAATATTGAAAACATTTTAACAGAATTATTCCTATCTTCTCATGCTCTGTTTTCTTCCAAAACAGAAAAGTTCAACACTTCTATTTCTTTACTCATTTTGTACTCATCAAATGTAATAAAACTCACAGAACTGTTTTCTAACTTCAGTAGTTTATATCTCAAACAAGGGTAATGCTGCAGGTGGACAAAGAAAGGGAACAACAGACACTAAAACAGAAAAATCACTGACTGGTAAAGAAACGTCTGAACCAGTTATATAGATGAAATTTATAGAGAATTATATATCTCCCTAGAGAGAGAATACTGAGGATAGGTAGAAGAAAGTCTCCAGGAAGAGACAAAGTTCAAGAGACACACAAAGATGTAATACTATTCAGTTCCTCCAGAAGAATGAAAACTTTGCAAGACACTAAGAATATAAATACATGAACCATTCCGAGATATAAAATATTCAGATTTCTACAGCAAAAATGCCATAGAAAATGCTGTCTTCCTACAAACCTGTAGATGTGCAGCCTCGGTTGTATTGATGAGCAAAATGTATTTGGATAGCTCAGTGTAATGGTTTAAGAAAGGTATTCTTCAATTTAGTACTCCTGCTAAAACCATATTTGTTTCCCCCTCCTCATTCTCCAGCTGAAGACAAAAAAGGCAAAGATCACAGGCTGAGACAAGAACGAATCACCGGAAATAGCAATTAAATAAGACAATTAATAGTTACAGAAACATGAGGTGATATTGACTAACATTAGAGTTCTGGCCATGTCCCTCTCCTGGCTTACTGCAAAAAATTAACCCTAGTCTGGCCAGAACTAGGACACCCAGCTACGAATATCAATGTGTTTTCTCCCCAAACTCCAGCTATACACCTGATTTCTGGAAGTTAGGATTATTATATTAATCCAGACATCATTTTTGTGTGAATAAACATGAATTCCACAATCCATGTTCTTGCCCAGAGCTCAAAAAAGTCCCTAGATACATCCAGGCAGTGGGTAGATCATGCAAGAATAGACCTATGCTTTTCTTACAAATCATTCTCCTCTCCTAATTTTATGTTATTAATAAATGAAGAATAGGAGGGGGAGAGGCATGCCCAAACCCTACCGTTAATCAGCACAAATATAAAAGGAAATAGAGATTTGCTAACTGTATATTTCTAAATTCAGTAAATCAATCACAGATGAGAAAAATCATTACTTCAAGAACTAGTAGATTTTAAGTACATTAATGCATGCACTTTTTTTCTTGAAAGGTCAATTAAGTATCAAAAGTGTAACTAAAAAATGAGAAATTATTTAACATTTGAAAGTTACAGATTTCCTGTTGGTATACATTACGTGTAATTATGTACTTGACAATCATTTCAGAAAGGAAATTCATAAAACATTTACAAAATATGTTCAGCACATTAGTCATAGCTAGATTTTCAAAAATACTTTAATTGGATACTTTAAAAATTCAATTAATTGATAGTCTACGTTCTTAGTTAAGTTCTTTTGATTTAAATGTATAACATGTCAGCAGAAAAAATATCATCAAAATGCCTGGAATACACATTGTACCTTGTAAAATACTATCATGAATGAATAAGACAAATCACCACATATTTATGAGACTTTTTTTCATCCTTTACTAGATAGATAGATATATATATATATATCTGCTTCATGAAAAGAAAAACTAATATTTTGAAAATTATGATGCAACTTCTGGCAAGATGATAGTAAACACCACAGTGCAATCACAGACCACTGAGTGTTTGATGCACAGTAGTCAATAATACTGTCAGTATTCAAAAAATTGTCTCTCCTGTGTTTTCCTCCTTGGAAATATCCCATGAATCACAGGGAAAAAAAAGATTATTTTATATTTTAAATTGTCCTTTTCAAAGTCAGACTGTGTAAAAAACTTATTACTGAGACCCAGATTCTCATATCCTCATTCTCACCAGGTGTCATTTTGGTCAGTCATGCAGCAAGGTGACATTAAACCAAAAGAAAGGATATTGAAACGTTTCCACAAAGGAATTAAATCAGCATCACAGCAAGAGCAGCCCACAAATGGGCCAGCAGGAAGCCAATAAGAAAGTAGATACTTATCAGCCAGTAAGACTGATACCCATATTCAACACCCATATTCATTTTACTAATTATAATTTTGTATTCTTGGATGTTTCAGAAGACTGTTATTTCTATTCTAGCCCTTGTAAAAATAATTTGATCACCTTTTCGGTTTTGTGCTTCTGGAATTAAGCTAGCAATATCCTAGAGAAAAACCTGTTTTTTTATAGAAAGCTACAGGCAAAATAGAAGCCTTTTGGTCATCAACAGATAGACTCTTAAAACTACAAAGGTACAGTTGTCTCCTACCAGTCTCCCAATTCCCAAGGATTACAATCAGCAGTTCTGTGAATTCACCTCACCTTTGCAGAGGGGTCATTCACAGACTCCCTGGACTTCTTGGAGAAACCGTTCCTAATTCACTGGAGCACAGTATTAGTTATGATAGAGTAGTTGTGACTTCATTCCTCACAAAAATAAATACATCAATATTCAAAAAGACAAAACTTGATTAATGTTCACGTGTGTATGTGCTTTCACTGTTTTTCCTCATTTGCTTTTATCTTAGAAGGATTATTGCATTGGCTTTATATCACCTCTCTCGGTAGGATGAAATGCAGAACCATGAGGTGAAGCAAGATAATGCAGGTACTCTCAAAATGGCAGGCAGTGGAAGGACTTAGGAAAATTTCTTTCTAAAGGTGAAAACACTAAACATAACACCGCGTACACTGGGCATGAGGGAATACAACACTTTTTCCGTCTCCAGGCCTTATTAATGCTCTGCCTGGTACCCTCTCATAAGACTTCCAAGGCTGTCTGTGAAAAAGTTATCTTTTCAGGTAGTTAACTCCTCTGCAAGGCAGGAGAAGGAGAAACATCTGGCTCTGGGAAAAAATGTGTCTTCCATGCAGGACAGACTTCTGAGGAAAATGAGTCCTAACTCCTTGTAATAATTCCTGCAGAAAATGGTTTTCTACACTTACATATGATCTTTCCATAGAGATATTGAAGACTGTGAAATTGTCCGTGGGCACTATGACAGCAACAAAGGTGACCCTGTTGGTGTGACAGCCTTTGACCCAAGGCAAGATGTTTCCTGGGCATGCAATCCTACATAATAGCAGCCCCTTGCTTGCTAGGTATTAAAGCAACAGAGTAGTGCAAAGAAGTCAAGGCCTGAATTGAGAATCAGTACTATTTTGGGAAGGATTCCGCAGTGAAAATAGTACCTTGATCATGAATCCATCATTTTAGTTATGCATTAGTTAGAATCTGTATTCTTCTATATTTTAATTCTTCTATCTGTATTCTTCTATATTTTAATTCTTCTATATCTACCTCATGATCATCAGCAGTGAAATGAATTATTTTATTAGCTTGCACACCAGTCAAATCCATGTGCATAAGACACACATGAAGGTTTGGTAATACAGGGCGCCTATAGCTTTGAGTTTCTAAAATGTCACTGACATTTTTCTATCTTACTGACCACAGCAACAAAGGAAGCTATTTACAGTTTAGTCTCAGCGAAGTCATCAATTATTTTGTTTGTTTGTGTAAAAGATGGCTTGCTATGAAAATGCAGTATAAATTTTGTGTGTTTAAAATTGAGATATGAATATAATTATTCTAGTAGAGAAGAAAGGTAAATAGGTATGTCCACAATTGGCTGACAACTTGCATATGAACTAGTGAAATTGATTGCATTTTAATTGAGACAAAAAAGAAGGCGTTTGACGCATGCACAATCTAGTATCTTTATATTGATGGATTTACTTGTGCACCTAAATATAAAAGCAATTAACCGTTAAGTTAATCTTACTGAGCTTGAAGCTGTTTGGTAGTCACTGCCCTTTTCCAGTGACCAGCTATGTTAGCTTAACAGCAACTTTTCCATGTTTTTATCTTCATATTAACTGACATTGTCATACATGACATATCATACATAACTGACATTATCATACATATTAACGAACTTCTGTCATTAAAAAATCCAAGCTGAAGAATAATCCAAGCATAATCCAAGCAAGAGTATCTGTAATGACTTTCCACTGCTGAACCTCTTAAAAAGCAGAACATCTCAACAAAAAATCAGTCAAAAATTAAGAGGTTAATGAAGGATGAGAGAAAACATTATTGGAAATATCACTCATCAAGAAATTTCTCAAGAATTACACAACATCAAACCAAAACATCTCATATGTAAAAACAGATCTACAGTTAAATGACAGTTGGTTCATATAGACGAAGGGACACTAAAACTCAATGAAGGTTACTGAAATACTGTAATACCTCAAATATTCCAGGCATTCGGTTCCAAGACACCACAAAATGTGGAAACTGCGAAATAGGATTTATGCATATATAAATGCATCTCACCCACCACCCTGCCCCCTTGGCACTGGCCTGACGCCCACTTGTCCCGGAACATGAGGGATGACTGTAATGGGTCTCATTTTACCATAAGGAAAATATTAACAAAAAACAAACAAAAAAACCCCATCAACAATAAAATGTACTTTTTAGTGTATTTGATGTTCTACAGCTCTCCTCAGTATCCACACACATTCATCAGCAGCAAGTACACACTCGGAAACATCAGTATAGTTTTTAACTTTCTTCTGATACAAACCTGCCTTTTTGTCTGTTTTCAAACATCTACATCAAGTATATTTGTCCTTCTTCGAACTGCAATCTCAGATTCAATGAGCCTGAGGTTCTTTCTGTTCCTTAGACTTATAAAATATAGAGTTTCCACAAGTGAATACAAAGTAATTTTTACTTATAGGAAATTCACTGCTATTTAAAGATGGAAACAGTCATAAGAAAATATACCTTACTAAGGAGAAGTCACAGCCTCCACTCCCTATTGGATGTAGAGGGTAATATAGTAACCAAAGACGAGGAGAAAGCAGAAATACTCAATGCATACTTTGCCTCTGTTTTTAATAGCAAAACAAACTGCCCGCAAGACAACTGGATCAGCAGTGGCATGGAAGGAGCTGGGGTGCAGTATAAGCCCCTTGTAATCCAAGAGGAGGTAGTCAGAGACTTGCTGAGTGGCTTGGACCCTCATAAGTCTATGGGACCGAATGGAATCCACCCGAGGGTCATGAAAGAACTAGCAGATGAACTCGCCAAGCCACTCTCCATAATTTACCAACAGTCCTGGCTTACTGGTGTTGTGCCACAAGACTGGAAATTGACCAACGTGACACCCATCCACAAGAAGGGTAGGAAAAATGATCCTAACAACTACAGACCAGTCAGCCTGACCTCAGTCCCATGCAAAGTCATGGAACGGATGGTCTT